>MU614601.1:0-15726 GCA_025201725.1 Chytriomyces sp. MP71
TATTGTTTCTTGTTGCCCTGCGTCCCTTTTGCTTTGCATCGACCATGGTTTAGCCGCAAAAGAAGACAGGGGAAAGACAGGATGCAATGTTGCTGAGTTGAGGGATCAATGCGAGGGTTGTCCGCTTCGAGGGTTGGTTGGATGCAAGTCAAGACGGCAGCAGGTGACAAGACGGCCCACAATCACTCTGTGCGAGCAACGAACGAGAGTCGGAGGACAGAACAGGTGGTGGCGGTGATGGGGCGCCGTGCGTTCGGACGAGCGGTGGGTTCGGATCGGCAGGGCCAACGAAACTTTCTTGCTCCCAACTTGATCTTGTTATGAAAATGACCTCTCTCGATTGTGGGGACCTTCCAAGTTGACCCCTCAGCTAAGGATCCTTTGATGAGGGGCTCACATGGGGGTATTGATGCAAAGGAAGCCGTATATAAGGCCACTCAAATACAAAGAACAAGTCAATCGTCACCAAAGTAGTCCTTGCCTTTAAAGACAGGTTATTTCCTCGAGAAACCATATGGCTCTTGCAAGTTAAACGCCCTTAATGAGGGGTTGAGATGTTAAGAAAAGCACGAAAGGGACACGTTCGGGTTGCAGATGCGTAGCCCCTTTCAACGAGGATAGGGTTCTTCGACTTTCAGTAGACCCGGCCAGGACATTTGGACGCCTGGTAACTTCTCGCCAAATGACAGACGCCTGTATGCAGTGTTGGAACGCCTTATAAATTAGATATACCAAGAAGCCCATCACATTAACCCTTCATCAACGAGCCCTATCCTGAAATGTAAAATTGGATGGCCTAATGTTTGGTAAGTCTCACTTAGAATCAGAGGTGTCAAGTTAATCCTTCAACAAAAACAGATTGTCTTTGGTCAGGTTGGAATGCGTTGAATTGGTAACGGATCAACTTGGATACCCTGAAATTAGCGGACATGCGGACCCGCTGTCATTTAACAAAGGGAAGGACTCCTCATCAAATAACTCATGCTCACACTCAAGGATTCCCCATCAAAAATGAAGTCTGCCGTGAGTTCGAGCATAAGAACTGCCAACTAAATGTGATTCCCCCCTTACTTTTAAGCTAAACACATGATTCCTATTCACTCCAACGTGGTCCGTTTATTGATGGACACAACCATATCAACGAAAGAAAAATGAGAAACAACAGACGAGAACGGGAACCCGCATCGTCTCACCTCCCCTCCACAATAACTGCATATGCATACACAAAAAACAGAAACCCTCATATCTATTCATCCATAAAGAAATAGTTGCCAGACAGCTTCTGCTCCTTATCCTTTACAGAGTCAAACTTGTTGATTCTCGGGCGGAAGTTGGTCGGGTCACGACGGAACGTGATCTCAAGCATCTCCAAGAACTTGTTCATTCCCGACAAGAGCGACTCGGGACTGCAGGTTGCAAGAGTTCAGTACCCACATAATGCTCGTCAAGAGGTAAACTCACGAGTTGGCAATGGCCCTCAAAGACGGGGTTCCCTCATACACAATGACACGGTCTGCGAGGTAGGTCGCCATGATGAAATCGTGCTCTACCACAAACGCAGTTTTTTGCGAATGCATAATGAACTTTTTGATGACTTTGGCCGCGATAATACGTTGTTCAGAATCCAAGTACGCGCTCGGCTCGTCAATCAAGTAAATATCCGCTGGCTGTCCCAAACAGAGCACAATCGCAACACGCTGCAGCTCTCCTCCCGAGAGTGTCTGCACATCATTATCCAAGATGTTCTCCATCTGCAAAGGCTTCACTACGTCCGTCTGGAACTGCTGGTGCATGAAGGCCGACTTGATCTTCTTGAGCAGGAGCATGCGCACCGTGCCTGGGAACTTAGGCGCAATCTTCTGCGGCTTGTAACTGATGTTGAGTTCGAGGGGTTGCTCGCTTGAGTCATCCGCAGGCATGAGACCGGCCATCATCTTGATGAAGGTGGTCTATTTCGCAATGAATTCAAAATAGTTCCTTCCGCAACTTTTTCGAACAAAAGGCCCACCTTTCCTGTTCCGTTCTCTCCCAACATGACAATAATTTCACTGTCCGTGAATCCACCTTCCTTGACCGTCAAGTGGAACTGCCCCAAGTCCTTGGTCATGTCGGGATACCGGAAGCGCCTGTGCTTGTCGGCCTCCACCTCCTCCGCCGTCTCCGCGAGCCGGAACGTCAAGCTCTCATCACGGAAACGCAGGTTTTCCGTTGGTACCTTGCCGTCCAAGAAAATGTTGATGCCTTCGCGCACACTGAAGGGCAGCGTCACGACACCGTAGACGGAGGGCATGCCATAGAGAACGCATATGTAGTCGGAGAGATAGTCGAGGACACTAAGATCGTGCTCGACAACGATCACGTAGCTAGAGCCGACAGTTAGCTTGCTTTGGCTTTCACGACATCCGTCGTAAGGAAAACTCACGTCGTGGGACCGAGAAGGGAGCGAATAACTTTGGCAGCTTTAAGACGCTGCTTTACGTCCAAGTAGGAGGAGGGCTCATCAAACATGTAACTGTGGTTCCGTGAGCTAAACTCAAATCATCCGAAAGAATAAGCTTCCTTACATGTCCGCCTGTAAGATTCCAGCGAATCCAATAGCGAAACGCTGAAGCTCTCCTCCTGAGAGATTCTCAACGTCGCGCTCCAAAACGCCGCGAAGGTCTGTGACATCACACCTGTCAGCCTCACCCTCCCCGGATTAACAAACAATCCGACTCACCCAGTGAATCAATCATATGCTCCAAATTTCCTCTCTCCGATTTCTTGTTGAGCAAGTCCTGCACAATTCCCTTGACGGCCTTGGGGATCGAGTCAACGTACTGCGGCTTAATGACGGCGCGCAGGTTGTCCTCTAGGATCTTGGTGAAGTAGTTTTGAAGCTCACTGCCGCGGAAGTACCGCAGAATGTCTTCCCAGTCAGGCGGGTTCTGCACATCGTCCCATCAACATTTAATCAATCCATTTCGAAGGGACATGATGAGGCCTACCGCAAAACGTCCCAAGTTAGGCTTCACTTTGCCCGCCAAAATCTTGAGTGCCGTACTCTTTCCGATACCATTCGTTCTGCATGCACAAGGTCAGCCTTCATCCTCACAGTCGCCCCTACGCAGTGCTCCTCACCCGACAAGCCCCAACACCTGGCCCGGCCGCGGCACGGGCAATCGATGCAACTTGAAGGCGTTCGCGCCGTACCGGTGCGTGACCTCCTTCTCGAGGTTGGTGGGCAGGTTCACAATGTGGATCGCCTCGAAGGGGCACTTCTTGACGCAGATACCGCATCCGATGCAGAGCTCTTCGGAGAGGAAGGCAATTTTGGAGGTGGGGTCAACTTCGATGCAGAGCTTTCCTGGTTTAACGTCGAGGAGTTGGTGAGATTGGGTTGGCGTGGAGAGACGTGACGGAACTCACCCATTCGCACGACGGGACAGCCCTTTTTGCACTCGTGTCTGCACTTTTTAGGCTTGCATTTGTCCGGGTTGACGATGGCTGGAGGATGGGGAGGTGGCGAGGTCAGCGGCGTGGTCTGACGGTTGGACCTTCCCGCGTGATCCAAGGACCCCAGCACTTTTTGGAGTCTGGTCCATGGTTGATAGGGTCACTAACCGATACGGGTAAGCTTGTCACTCATGGCGGCTCAGGCTGCTGGGGATGAAAAAGAGGCGCTGCAACCGAAGAAAAAACAAAAACGGAAGAAAACGGTGGTTGGCCCAGTCACCTTCCCCCCACACCGCCACAACGCGTCCGGCTATGCCACCTTCTGGGCACGACTTGTTCCGCTATGTGGCCAGTTATTCTCATGCAATTGAGCAAATGCGTCTGACAGCTGAGCTGCCGTCAGTCCAGCCAGATGACGACAACGACATTGATACTATTCTGCACGCATATGAAGCAACATGTTTGGAGTCTGGAACTGACCATGGCAGATTTGATAAGCCAGTGAAGCTCGATTGTGTTCAAACAAACTCGGATTTGTCAGAGGTTCTCCTTTCCACACCCACAATTATGCCACCCTACACCAGAACATCCTCACACAGACGCGTCTTTGTAAAAACACTGGATCGCTCATCCTTTGAGGCTAACGGATTCTTTCTTTGTGATTCTTCACCTTTGGCGCGTCCAGTTCAGGAGATTAACAAGGAAAGCACTTCCCCTTCTGTGGAGCCTTGTGTGGACGCGACCCTCGAAACTGACTTTCCTGTCATCTCGGCCCTTCTCGCCAAACGGACTCGCGGCTCATTGGCGTCTCGAGCATGCGCATGCACGCAAACGGAACCAGACGCGCATGAAAATGCAGAAAAGGGCGCGATTTCGTTGGAGGATGTGGCTGTTGCTGCGGAACCGGGGTGGTACCCAGAATGGCAAACCCTCTGTGTTCCGAAACCTGGTCGCGAACCTGACGCTCTGGAAAGGAACGAAATGGAGTGTAGCATGCTATCAACGTATGTTGCCATATCGCAGACCAACTTCTCTGGTTACAGCAGTGTACCCGCGCCTCTCCCCAATCTCAACGGCTTTCCTGGGTTCGCACGAAGACCGAGACCGACGCATCGAGAGGTTCCATCGAATACTGCATTTGCAAGCTGCTTAAATGTTTCAACTTCTGAGCAAAAGGGCTTGATGCGAAAGAGGACGGACTGGCATGTAAGACTCTCCTTGCGCAGGACCATCGCTATGCCGCATTCCATTCACAGTGAATGCGTTCGTTTCTGGCTGAAAAATGCTAGTGCTCATATAACACGCGCGGAAGGCCTGTGGGAACTCGCGAAACGGTATCATGCAATACGAAAGGCGGCGTTGTGCCTCCTGGCATGGCAAGCTTACTTGGCGCAAAAAGGGCGGCAACTAAGCAGGGCTAAATAAAAAAGATTACATTAGACATTCAATGTTGGTTTTAGTTAGCTTTGTCGGAATAATGAGCAAATGAGAGGGGAGCTTTGAAGACTTAGGCTCTTGGTGCTGGATGCGGTTGATGAGACTACACTACTGCGAAGAGCAATGACAGATTGTAATGACGCGGTTGAAGTTGCAGCTGGTCTTGCGGTAGGGGCTTGTGGTGCGGCTTGAAGATGAGGCCGACAAGCTTTCACGTCCTGGAACACCTTTGTTGGTTCGCCGCCGTCGAATGTCGCCATACCAGAGGACTATGGAGGCTGCTGGAAGCAGAGACGTCGGATTCAACGCTTCCGTTGTTGCGGCTGTCCCTCCAAGATCGCAATGCCTCCATGAAAAGCGTCTGCATAACCTCGGCTTTGATAGCAACGCGCCTCTTTCTTATCATACGCGTGTTGGTTAAATATAAAATATCACGGAATGCGGTTGCCGATGGGTCTAGTCAGTTTACACTCCTAGGCAAAATCGAAACGAGACATGGAGACCTGAAAGAAAATGATGATTAAAATAATCTGATAGAAGGGGTTGAGTGGATGTCTCAAATTACTAAATCCAAATGCCATTCAATCAATTTGAATTGTCTGTCTTTCTCGCCTCTCATTACGAACTAATCAATTTGACTTCAAGGAAATCACAACCCAACAACCCTCCATGTCCCCTGTCGCAAAGAAGAACATCACTCACAAGCCAGCAGTTTATTTGGCTGCCTTCCTGCTTACCTTCCAAGCCCTTAGCCTGGCCCTTTTCATGATGACCAGGAATCGAATCGCGCGTTCCACCGCACCAAGAGACTTAAATGCCTATAATGACGCACGCGGTGCAGATCCGCCAGAAGGATACAATACATGGATCGAGTTTGCAAACAAAGTAGGCTGCTCTACCAATCTTAGCTTTTATGAACAAATCTACCGAGACTTGAAGCCATGGCAACAGAGAGGTATTCCTCACGCTGAGCTAGACTCCATCGACCTTTCAGGCTCAAATACGTGGCTTGTGTCATACAACTCTTCGACTGGAACGTTCGTCAATTATACGAACCATTGGATCACCAATGTACCGAAAATCCTGGAACCCATCCAACCCATCTTCCGCGCGCATAAGAACTTTCACGTTGTTTTCAACAGTCATGATGAGCCGCGTCACATCTGGGAAGCCGACTTTGACAGGCCGCGATTCGACTCCGTGGACGAGCTGTTTGCCCACTCCGCTTGCTTCCGCGATCGATACGGAGCCAGGAGAGAAATGCACGCCTCCCTTTCAGATCCCCTGACTTTTGTCACCAGCAACCGCCACGCCCCCATCGTCTCCCAATGCAAGCTGGACTGCTACGAGGACATTGTCCTGCCATTTGGACATCACCAGAACATCGCGCTCACCTCCGTCAGTGATTCTTACACATGGGAACAGAAGAAAAACGTACTCTTTTGGCGCGGCGCGACATCGGGTGGCAAGTACGGCTTACAAAACGACTGGATGATGTACCACCGCGTGCGCCTCATGAGCTGGAGTGTCAAGTACGCGGCAAAATACCCTGGCGTGAGTTTCGAGACGGCTGCAGGAGTAGAGCCGCCGGCGGTTCCTGGACACGTCAGCGTGGACATTGGCTTTCACAAGCATGAAGAGTGGAATGGACACGCAAGCACTTACAAGTATCTCATGGAGCGGTATGGACTCAAGAAAGAGGTTTCCTTTCAAGACACGTTGCGATACAAGTATTTGATTGTCGTGGACGGTTATGGGTGGCCGAACCGGTTGCAAAACTACTTGCAAGGGAATAGCATCATTCTGTACAATGGCATCTTCACGGACTACTATAACTGGATGTTGAAGCCGTGGGTACACTATGTTCCAGTGAAGCCAGACTTTTCCGATTTGGAGGACCTGTTGGACTGGCTGCAGGCCAATGACGACAAGGCAAAGGCCATTGGCGAAAATGCGAGGAAGCTAGTCAAGTATGTTGGGAGTTTGAGTCATCAGCAGTGTTATACATCGCTGTTTCTGCTCGAATATGCACGTCTTTATGAGCTGGGAAACAGTCAGGTCCCTGTTAAGCCTACTGTTTCTTAGTATTTCCATTGTTAATCATTCAAAGTATTTTGACTTTTTTAATCTTGGTCAGGGAAGAAATGGCATCATCAAATTTCCCTTAATTGGAAGGGTGAGCAGTGGGGGAGTGATCTAAGGCTGAGGTTTCACTGAAATACATTCGCAACCCAACTAATATGTTACGTCAATTATTATTTTTTTTCGCACGCTCTCTCTTGAAACAGTAAGCGGCCACTTTTATCTTACTTGGGACACGTCCTTGCAGACAATCCTGCAATGTTTTTTCATTTATGCCGCGTTTTAACACCTTGAGACACATCTTCCTTCGGGTAACCCATTCCATCATCTTTCATACTTTCCACAGTGTTGGGCAGAATGAAATATGATTCGAAGCGGAGTAGAATCAAGCATTTTACTCAAATCAAATTTTGAACTCGCTCTCTCGCAGCAGGATGTGGGCACTTGTATCCGACGTGGCACATGTCTAGGCAGACAAGGCAGCAATGTTTCTTGCTGCAACGATTGGCAGTGTCAGGACAAGCACTCAAGTTCCTCATGTTGTTGCATCCAAAATGTTAGAATCGCAAAATGGTTGATGAGTCATTGTAGTCTTACCAATGAATGCAAATGTCGCGCCAGTCTTTTGCCGCATAGGGACACTGATCCAAGCGTGCATGAGTCGCAGTTGCACAGCGACAAATGGCGCAGACATGCTCGCGCGTGCATCCGCCACAATATATGTAGGGACATATTTTGTTTGGGTTCAGCAACAGGTGCAGCTTCGGTTTCGCTGTGGTGGGTTGTGGTTGTGGGATGGCGTCGTCGTCGTCACGACAGCGTTTGGACGAGACACAGGGATGAGTGGTCAGCCCCAACCTGGTGTCGACCCATTCGCAGCGGGGACAGGCGCTGAATCCGGGACCGAGCTTGAACGCGTGCGACTGAATCAGATGGATGAGCTGCGACTGACGCGAGAGAAGAACGCGGCCGCCGTCGGGACAGTCGACGCATTTGAACAGGAGCTTGTGCGCGTGCGTCTCGTGATTGTCGCGTTCGTGCAGCGAGGCGAAGGTGCTTTCCTGCGAGCAGAGGGCGCATTCGAGGAAGAGCGGGTGTTGGCCTGTGAGCGTGACTTGTCGCGCTGCTGGGTTCGTTGCCGATGTTTGCGATGGCGGCGGCTGCGGCGGAGGCGGACGCGGCGCGAGCAGTGTTCGAGGTCCAGGCCCTGGTTGGCTCGAGACGGGGTCTGAGACGGGGTCGCTGTCGACATTCGGTGGTCGCCGAAGAAGCGCCACGTCGGCGCTCAGCGATCGCGCAAGCGACTCAAGCGCTGACAGCCGATCGGTCAGCACAGAAAGGAGCCCGTCAGGGTTGCCCTCCAATATCATCTCAACCCGCAATGAACAGGCGCTACGAACTGCCCAAAGTAATTCTGGTACACGCATCACCGTCTGTCTATCCACCCACCTGGACTCTCCACACGGATGGAACACATACACAATAGCACACAAAATCCAACGGCTCAAACTACTTGCTCCCATAAACACTGGAAATTCTACACGTATTCAGGCGGGTTTACAAAAGCGCGTCTGCTTCGCGCATATCTGTTAACGACTCCTCGCCAAGAGTTGAGCGCGTGGACGGAGTCTACTTTCCACGCTAGTTCCGGGCAAATGAGACACGTCGGCAGACGTCGCCTTTTATGATAATCGCGTAGCATTAACCTGGCAAACATGAGGGCACCCATCTGTGCAAACCATACTCAATACTCGCTATTGACATGGACACAGTCGACTTCATTTCTCCACACGGGTTGGAAGGACTTCACTTTAATCAAGCCGTGTGGCTTCTTCTCACTTGCTGGAACACTTTAGATCACTCAAAAAACCCCGGAAATAAAATAGATAAACAATGTAAAAACACCGACTTCAGTCACGTGCTCCTGCTGCTCTGGATTCCTTGTTGTCAAGGCCGGCATCGTTATCGTTTTCACGGTGCGTCTCCCCTCCCAGTTCGTGCTTTTCGTGCCCTTCCTCCCGATCCCGGTGTCTCGACGACTTTTTGTGCTTGTGTTTTTTGTGTTTCTTTGAAGACTTGTGATGCTTCCGTTCATCGTCGTCTATTTCGCTGCCGCTGCGATGTTCTTTGTCGCCTTCAATAGCTTTGTTGGCATGGTGGCTTTCGGAATGTCTGCTGCTCCGCTTGCGGTCAGCTGTGTCATCTACATGGTCCTCGTCACCGTGCGAGTGATTTGATTCGTGATGACGCTGCCGATTCTTCGCCTCACGGTGGTCATCACGTCCGGAACGTCCGGAGGACTCCCTGACTTCTCGTCGCTCCCGACCAAAGTCATCCGTCAACGGTTCGTCTTCGTGGCGACGGCGGTGGTGAGAGTACTCGTCGCGGTGGCGTCGTTCGTGACCCTCCTCCTTGTGATGAGATTCGTTAGACCGTCTGTCCGACCTTTGGTCCACTTCGCGGCGCGATTCGCGCTCATAGTCACGATGCTTATGGTCAGACTCGCGGCGGGAGTAATCGCCACGCGAGTCCCTGCGCGAATCATCCCGTTCCCGCCTGCTGCCTCTCTCCTCGCGCTCATAATCGTCCCTGCATCCACTCTCACGACGTGAATATTCGCTGCGAGAGTCTCTGTATCGGTCCGCGCGGTCCCTTCTGTCGTCACGACCCGATTCATCCCGGCGGTTGTCGTACCTGTCTTCCCTCCTCCGCGAAGAAGAGTACCGGTCCACACCGTCCTTCCTCTCCTCTCTCCCCGAATCATCCCACCGTGAAGAGCGTCTTCCTGTCTTCTCCTGCTCCTCCTCGCGTCCACCAGCACGAAGCTCTCCTCCTTCATCCTCACCGACACCCCCACTCCCTGCCTGCCGTCGCGCAAGCTCTTCGCGCATCCGCGCCGCGTCTTCCTCCATTTTCTTCACCTCGCGCATCTTCTC
This sequence comes from Chytriomyces sp. MP71, assembly GCA_025201725.1. NCBI lineage: Eukaryota > Fungi > Chytridiomycota > Chytridiomycetes > Chytridiales > Chytriomycetaceae > Chytriomyces > Chytriomyces sp. MP71. Next base: position 9,891 of record MU614601.1, read on the forward strand.
GTCCAGAAAGACCTGAGGAATACCCGCCACGTTCTCCTGCGCCGAGAGAAGCAGGCCCCACAGCTGCGTCACGAATCCGGGCGTTTCCTTGGCCAGGAATTCGGTTAGGTTGATTTGTAGTTCCTTGGGGTCCAGCTTCTTGGCCTCCAGCATCTCGAAGATGAAGTTGATGAGAAGCTCGTCCTCGACGCCGAGGATTTCGATGACACGCTTGTGGATCCACGGCTTCATGACCTCGATTTTTACTTTGGACATGTTCACCTGTGGGGAAGGGGTGTTCGGGGAGGGCAGGTTGAGCTTGTGAGGCTACGCAGAAGCTGCTCCCCACCTTTTGAGAATAAGACGCAGGAAACTTGATGGACTTGAGCAGCTTCTTCTGCTTGTCTGCGAAGCGACTGTCCTGCTCAATGTTGGTGCCTCTGAAGCCGCCGTCCGCCATGCTTTGGGTTTTCTTGCTTCTTCAGACTGTCGCTTTTCCTTGGCACAGGCTCCACCGCTTCCCTACCGCTTGCCTCACTGTAGAGATCAACACTGTATTTCAGCTGTGTCGCATAAAAAGCCATATTCTTTTCTGAGAAATACGCAGCAGTGTTTTGGGAGTGGCGAATCAACAGTGGCGAATTTCGTGAGAGGTCGGATCTAGATCATAGAGAACTTGGTTTTAAAAAACCTGGGGAAACGAAATGCGTGAGATAAAGTTTTAGGATTGGCTGGAAAAACTTGGAATGGAAGCATTTCTATACAGACAGTTGCTGTCGTCCTGCAGGTCTCAAGACCAGAAGCGAGAAGTTGATGAGTGCAGAGAGGCTCGCAAGCAGGCGACGGCGGATGGGACGGAGACTGGTCTGCTCAAAACTCGGTTTCAAAGCGACACCATCGTCGCCCTCGAGACATGAGGAAGCAACTATCAAATAATAACAATAATTATGTTCTTTAGCTTTATTTGTCTAAATTGTTTGTTGTATATGGCAAAAGGTAATTTTCTTCCATGTTCGGTACTGGAGTCCAATTTTCGTTCTTGTTTAGCTTCATCTTTATCTCAGTGTACTTCATAAACAGGATCCCGAGATTCATGAGAGATAAGAAAGCCGTGCTCATTAGGTCAGGGATATGAGGAGGGCCTTGAGAATGGCACTAAAGATGGTCCCGAAAACGAGTATCACTTTTTCTTGCTAGCACGAAGCTCTTACGGATTCTGGACGCACAAAAAGTCTGAACCAAGGACATAAAAGGAAATGAGGGATAGAAGGCCACCTCTGGCTGCTCCGATTCGCTTCCAGGCTTCAACGGCACGATTGGTCGAAATCAACCTATATGGACTCTTTGTCAGAAACTTTTGGAATCCAGAATCCCAAAGCTTTGGGAACTCGTCGTCCGGTGAGGCCAAATCAATATGCTATCGTCAAGCAATAGAATGTCTCTCATCCCTTTCAAAACACCGTACCTCCAAAAATAACAGATAATCCTTTGCTCATGGCTCTTCCAGGTGGAGCCTCCACAATCAAGATATTGCGCAGCCGCCCGTTGTACTTGGAGGTGATAATGCCGTCCTGAGTGAGGCATGAGAACTGGCCAATCGCATTTTCGAGGACAGCTTTGGGGTCCGTAATGTCCAAGAAATCGATAGATTTTGCTGCAGTTTGACGATCAGAAATTCATCAGTTTCCATTGGTTTTGGACCTTTCTTTGTGGACTCAATGGCTTCGGCAACCGCATTTAAGTCCCAAAAACACATGTTGCTCCAATGTGACAGGTTAATTGCCTGTCTCAAGTAAGAGTACACCATATTGAATGCGAAGCAAGGAACGTAGTATTTACATATGTGCCAGGTGTTGCAGAATTTTTGACACGTGCTTTGTCGATTTCTTCCGCATAATCAACCGTGTTCTTGCGTTGAGTCTATCTTGAGGGAGCTGCACTTTGGTTCGATAGTTTGGTAAGCGCCTGCCATCTTTTCACGCGCCGAAAGAAATGCTTCGTCACGTTTCTGAATTTTTACAACAGCGTTTTCAAAGTCTCTGCACTTGACAATGTCGGCGTCAGGAGAAATATGAGAATTTAATGATGGAATGTCTGCACGAAGATTGTCCAACGGATGGCGCGCAGTCACCGATGAGATATTGTCCTTCTTTAAAAAACTTCGTCGCTGATTGATCTTTCTCAGAGGACCTTGAAACAGGTTATCCAGTAGCCTTATGTGAATTTCTGACAGAACCTCCTGCTATACATCCCCCAATTCTGGCACCCTAAAATTCATCTGTTCTTCTTCTGAAATCTGCTTCAGATGATCTTGGATCTGAAGGAATCTTGTGATCATTTAATAGGTACTGCTCCAGCGAGAATGCGGAATGCATGAAGGTTAGGTCAGCAGGCGAAGGCAACTAGCTAATTTTTAAATGCGAAACTTCTTCATACTTGCTGAACCAAGTCAATTTCCATGCTATATCGTAAAATAACCTCCTCAGCAGCCCTGTTAAGGCGATGACCGGCACATCCGATCAAGGGACTTGCAGAAGCTCAGCAGACTTAAAATGAACAGAACAGTTATCCCCAATGAAACAAAAAACCTCATTGGTGTCAGGTTCATAGTATTGAAGTGTAGAACTTATGAATGGCCATGATTGTTGGCATTCAGTTTCGTTTCATCCAGAAGTGGTTGAAATGCCAACAAAATGCTGTACTTGACCCGAGAGGAGTTTGTCCATGAAGCTCGCATACAGACCAATTAAATGCTCTGTGCCTTCTGTCCATCCATCGAAAACAATTGCAAGGACTGTTGCGTGCTTCATCAAGTCTTTGATTCTTGATTCCACAATACGAGTAACAGCAGTCATGTATTTCTACAAAGTTTTGACACTGATGAAAGGTAAATAGGAGTGCTTTCGTGTATCTTTGTTCTGGCAAAAATTGATCGGCAATGCTGACATCACAACCCACTCCAGCCAACCATAAACTTTGAACTTCTGTAACCTAATTTTAAATCGGAAAATAGTCTTACTTTCGGATCGTGCGCCTTCGCTTGACGGGGCGCCATAGCAAAGAAATAGTCTTTTACTCTGCCTGTTGGTATGTTGCCCGTTGATTCAATTACATGAGAATTCTTCCATTCATCAATAACGGCGTTACGAGCATTTTTTGACTTAGACTTCAAGTGGGCGATGTGATTCGTGTAACCTGACTTGGCTGGATCTTGTCATTGCACAAGATGCAATGCCACTTCCATTTATGTTGAAGTTTGCTGTTTTCCTGTCACTAGCTTGAATGGGAAAAATGTAATCGAAACTCCAGATATCTTTTCGCAGTAACTTTTGAAACAAAAGTCTCGAAGTAAGGATCGAAGTTGCGTTTGCCACGCGTCGCGGAGACGTTCGGCCGGGGGGGTGGCTCGGGGACCGGGTTTGTGCTGCTGGAGGAGTTGAGCGTGTTTCTTGATTGAACAGACAGGACTAACCCGGTTTCTGAGTCACTACTATCGACATCACACTCGATTTTCGACCTGGTTCATTTACGCGTGGAAAGCTGTGAAGCGTTCATTTGCAAAAGATAAAGAAGGAAGAGATAGAGAATAATCGAGGACGAAGGGTTGTTCGGGCTAAATGATACCCTCAACAGTAAATAATTTATTTCTATTCAAACATGAGTGAATAAATATATTTTGTTAAATATATAGGAATGCGTCGAAAGAGATCTTGGAGCTGCTCGCACGCTCCTCTCCCAAGGAGGTCTTTACTCTGAGACACTCCAGCATTTCCAGATCCAGCACGCCTCCATCGATGAAGCCTATCTAAGTCTCACGGACATTGTGAATGCACAGATTGCAGACATGGTAGAAAAAGAGAACCATCGAAATGTACCCCGACTTCAGTTTGCCTGTCCTGGATTGGGGGTGGTGGCAGAGATCCTGATTGGAACCTCGACCACGCGTCTCCTCTAAAGTACCTGCTACCTCTGTCTCCACCGAACCTTCGATCAATTCCGATTCTGCAGATGCCAACAGAATTCCACCTATCGAAACAACTGCCATTGGTGCGCAAACGGACGCGCCAGCACAAACCAATAGTACCGTAAAATGCCAAGACGAAGGGCAATTCACGTTAAACGAGCTTGCCCATAAAGGCAACGTTCTCGTTGAAATCGAGCCAGCGCTCAAGTTCCAAAAACCCTCGGCCAGTGTGACCTCCAACTCCATGACGCGAGCCCAGTGGAGCATGTTGCGATGGAGCCGCACAATGCACCTGCGGTGGCGATGGAAAATGTTGCGTGAAGAGAAAGGCAGAGGACACTGCACCGTTTGCATACCATAAGATCAAGGGCAAGGCGATGATGGAGGACACACTGCGGATGACATCGCGCGGTTCTTTAGGCAAAAGTGATGTATATTTATTTGATTAGTTGCATTGTAAGTGATTTGTGCCGCGCCTGGAAGTGGTCGAACATGTGAGTTGGTGCAACATAAGGGGAGGTTTAAGGGGGTACTACAGAAGATCTCAGTAAAGTTGACATTCGACACAAATACGTGCTGTACAATGGTGCACGCTTCCGTCCGCCCGTCAACACATGTCATCATGGAAGGAAAGGAAAGGTGGGAAGCGAGGTCAGGGAGACTCACAAAAGCCTGTGAAACCAGCGAAAATGTCATGGAATCTGAGTATGTGCTGACTCACCTGTGTGATCATGAGTTAGATTGAGGTGATGACAAGGGAAGGGAAGGAGAGCGAGGGATGATCCGTCAGTCAAGGCTGAAACTATAAATGCTGATTCGACACGGGGTGTTCCGTCGAAAGGATTAAGTCATTGCTGTCATCTCTTGGAGCCGCGGGGGAGTGCGCGTTGGTAGGATGTGGGAGACGAACCGTGCGGGATTCTGGTACGAAAAAAGAAGAAATTTGGTGGGGCCCCCCTCTATTTATAGTTATGATCAGAAAAGAGGAGGAAGATTCTTGAAAGGTGTCAAAGGCAGTTCCGACCAGCTGCGCATTTTCCTTAGGGACTCCGCTTTGACAACCCCTGGACATCATCCCCCAAAACAAACCAACCCCACTCCCGCTCACCCAACCCAAACTAAGTGATTTCCCACCGGTCCACTCCACATAACAAAACACTCTGGGAAACATCAATATCTGACTCATGATCTGGTTCCAACTCCAATGGCTGCCACCTACCTCGCTTTTATCTTAAACTACTTTCCGTCGATCCCCGCTCTTTTCCACAACAGCAATCACCATCCGCAAAAACCCCATGGGCCCGTTGAGCACCTACCTTCCTGCAAAAAGGCCACCACCCACTTTGACAGCAGCCGATACCTACCGCAGTCAGCGGCACCAGCATCACCAACAACGAAGATCTCAACATGATTTCAACGGGTACACGCAATAAATCCCAACTCTAGTCTTGCAGGCGTCTCAGGGCATCCCGCCCACTATGTGTGCGGCCCGTTTTGGGGCCTTTGAAGATACGGTATCCATGAAATGTCTTGACGAGTATGCCGGCGATATTGTTCTGATTATGTGCGAAATGGAGGTTCGTGTGGCGTTCCAACCCCTTGTTCCACTGCCGTTATGCGGACCAGTGAAGCTCACGCTCCTCTATCTGTGATACAACCAACAAAAAGTAGGCAATCACACTACCTCACACGAGTAAAATCGATAAGATCCAGTCGGAAGTGTCATGGAAACATCGCAAGTCGCTCATCCTGTGGCAGATTGAAGTACACAACGAGAATGAACTCCGACCCGAGTCGCTCTACCTTACTGTCAACTTTATTGACCGCGTCTGCGCGAACAGACTCGTCGCACTACTAGCTCTTCGGTCTCACCTGCTTCTGGATCGCCGCAAA
>MU614601.1:22119-36891 GCA_025201725.1 Chytriomyces sp. MP71
CGAGTGATGGAGCTCCAAGAAGCGTTTCCGACCAGGCTTTGCACGATAAACTTGTCGTAGTGGTGGTCCGCATCCATGAAGGCCTTCAATTCTTCTTTGTTGGTGATGGTGTAGACGCCTTGGCCAGCATTCGAGTAAGGAACTTTGAGGACAGCATGACCACCCATACTATCGAGCCAAAGAGGAATCTCGCTCTTGGTCACATTGCGGATTGTCTCTGGCATGCGGACAGAAAGCCCACTGCCGTCGAGCTCGGCGTTGAGGAAGTCGTACGCGCGCGCTGCCATCATCTTGTTGCGACCGCCCGCCAGGCAAGACACGACCTGTGGATCATCAGCGCCCTTGTGAGTCCCAAAACGACTAAAGCATATGTCCCGAGAAATTTGAAAAGCTACTCACACTATTCAGAACAAGTGTCTTGCAGTTCATTGGGAAGCGATTCCAAGGCTTCTGCGTCACATATCTGAAACAAGCACGAATGGAGTTCCATTCTCCGGCCTTATTTCGTACTTGCATGACGCCGTCAGTCCAACGAACCGGCGGGTTTGGGTCATCGTCGTAAAATTCAACTAGCCAAACGCACTCCTTGGCATGGTCCGCCATAACGGCAGCATACCCGCTAGCTTCCATGAAATTCTTGTCATAAACCACCGCGAGGTCCCCGAGGGACTTGTCAGCCTGCTCAATCATTTGGAGGAAGGTGGAATCCACGACCACGCCGTATCCTGGGGAACGTTATTTGATTCAGATTTTTGATACCGTGGAGGTAAAATGAGAGATGAAGAATACCTCCATGGTCATCTCCGAGTTCAGAAAGAAGGGGCATGCTTTTTTGGCCAGAGGGGCAAGAATTCGTCTCGACGATAATCATCTGACGTTGCCCAGACGATGTGGTGACATTGAATAGGTCGGAACCTGCCCATTTAAAGTACTTTGGTCTGCGTAGAAACCGGTTTAGCCAAGTGTTGTGACACGTGGAGGATGCAACACCAACTCAACTTGTAATCCAACAAGGTTTTTAAGACATCGTAGTTGACTTGAGGATTCAAGTGCGTGTATCTTGCCAGGATGCGCTCGTTCCCGAGGGTGAGGAAGGAAGAAACCAGGGGGTGAATGTGAGCGTTCAACACACGCGGGTAAAAATGCTTCTCGGCCTCAAATTCGCCGCCGCCGATGGATTTCGCGTAGAGGTCGCCTGTTGTAAGATAATCCATTTGGTGAGGCCCTGCGAGCTTCCGGCGAACCGCGGGGCCTTCGCGACGGGACGCGCCGTGGCCGAGCCGCGAAGCAGTCGCCACTCACCGAGCCTCTTCTTTTTCTTTGGCTTCGTCGCGGATGCCAAATCCGCCGCCACGGCAGCGGCCGGGATGGAGACGAGGGAGGCCTCGCTCTCGGTGTCGGACTGCGCAAGCTCGCGATCGTCGAGCTCGACCGTCAGCAGCGACGGCATCGCAACCGTGTTGCGCAGGGCCTTCGACGGAAGCACGTCGATCAACGAGGTGGCTGGATGCGCGCTCATGGCTTGATACCGCAGGAGTCTCCCCTCTGCCGGATTTCAGGTCAAAGGATGGCGCGAAAGGCCCAAGCTTCTGGTCACATGATCGCCAAATCAAATCCCGCCAGCGCGGGGAGACCCTGCTTCACTCACTGCACTTTAAGCCATATTACACCACGTAATCCTCTTGCTCACTACTTCCCATTAAAATAAATAAATAATTCTCACAGAGAGAAACACTCTCGAAATCTAAGTCTAGATCAAATGTCGCTTATGATGCACTGAAGTCTGGAAAAGCAGAACGGCAGCTGGAGTTAGAATGGGAGCAAGAGAGTCCCCAGGGAACACTTGAAGAAGGAGCAAAAAAGATTGAAACCCCTCCACCACCAAACCCAACAGCAAGATACCAGCAAACAAAGTTGTCATATTCTGGCAAAACCGTGTGCAACGCCCCAAACCCGAAAGCTCCCACGGTAAAATCGTCCGACAGCCCGTTGGCTCCATAAATGGGTCAAGCTTCTACTAAATTCGGCGAAGTAAAGAAACTCCTCGAGGATGACGATGAATGATTTCTGAGAGTTTTCTCGCTGCCATCCAGGGTAGTTGCATACACGGAAACGCCTTGACCGCTCCTCAGTCGTCACCAAAACTGTGCTGAGAGACTGAAAAAATAAGAGAAACAGGGGAAGGGCAGGCCAAAAAAAACAAGAGAGGAGATTCTTTCTCGAGGGAAATCGTGACTGCAGAAAGGACAACTGGCAAGAACAAACATGCCAGGTAAATATGCTATCCATTCTGTATTATTTGAAGTCAAAGAAGGTTGCGAAAAATGCGAAATTTCAGCATCTGGTGTTGTTTTGGCGAGGAATTACACCCGTCCGACTGGAACTTTGATGTGTCTCCATCCAGCATCCCGACACTTTGAAGGTTTGCGAATGCGAAAGGAAAACACACCTCGCGGGTTGTCTGATCGTCTTAGCCTAGTTCCTTCATCCATAATTCCACGAGCAATGCGCGTTGAGCCATCCGGAGTTCGAGGAGAGCAAGTTTGAGCTGAGAACGTGTCACTCTCATCTGATGCTGATCTCCATCAAGTGCAGATGCTTTCTACTGAGCAGGGTAGGAAGAATAGTGCTCAAAGATTCGATCAAGTAGGTGGATGGCCCGTTCAAATCTTCGGGGAATAAATGAAGAAGCTGCCTTGACTCATGCACTAACGCTTTCTTACTGTGGTGGTTGCACTCTTAAGCAGAAAGCGGCAAGAAATGGCGGTTGGCACCCCCACCCAGAAAGAGCTGAAGGCTGGGACAGTGCGCAGCATGCGCAGTGGGCACCGAGGCAAGATTTTGTCTGTGGCGTGGTCACAGAGCGGGTCACGGCTTGCGAGCGGCGCGTGAGTTTCCAAGTTTGGCTCGGAGCAAGCGACCCAACCTCTGGCTTCCTCGCTACTCAGGTACGACCAAGGCGTGCGCGTGTTCACTCTGGGCAGTGCGCAAGTGTCCACGGCTGTCCTCCGCGAGGCGTCCTCCAACGCGGCCCTTCTCTCGGGGCATGCGGCAGATGTGGACCAGGTTCGTCTCTCTCGCGCATCTCGATCCTCGGACTGCCTAATCACATTCAAAAAGGTGCTGTTCCATCCAAGTATGGAGCACTCGCTGGCCTCGGCCGGTGCTGACAAGACAGTGCGGGTGTGGGACGTCAGAGGTACGTTAGCGCCTTCACGCCGGATTAAGAGGAACTTGATGGAGCTCAAGCTCCACGGCGATCCCTTGCAGCACATTCGAAGCCACAACACACGATTCAGACGGTCGGTGAAAACATAAACATTGCTTGGAGCCCAGACGGCAACACTATTGCTGTGGGAAGCAAGGTGCAACAAATAGAAGCATAGCTACGGTTGAAAAAACTGAAGTATAGCGTTCGTAGGATGATGTTATATCATTCATAGACCCTCGCGGTGGGTCAAACTCGACCGCGACAGGACCAAACACATCAGCAAATGCATCAAGCAAATACGTATGGCACACTTTTAAGCGGGATTTCGAGGTGCATTGCTCAATGCCGTGACATACCCGTTGCTGAGCATCCCGCGTTCCCATCAGGTCAACGAAATACGTTGGGACTATACAGGAAAACTGTTTTACCTCACAACGGGACATGGAACCGTTCAAATCCTCGATTTCCCTTCCTTCAAACTCGTCCACAACATTGCCGGGCACACTGGCAACTGCTACTGTATCGACTTTGACCCAATGGGCCGGCGAGTATGACCAGAGATTGAGACTTCCATTGGCTCACATTTTTGCAACAAAAGATATATGGCCATCGGTAGCAATGACTCCCTCGTCAGCCTGTGGGATCTGGACGAGTTCGTCTGCATTCGCACCCTCGGCCAACTCGAGTAATTCTTTCTCCTATGTATCCATTCGCTGTTCTCACCCCACTACGCACAACCAAAACAGCATGCCCGTGCGCGTCATGACCTTCGCGCACTGCGGCGAGCTGATAGCAATGGCAGGAACCGAAGACAAGAACATTGACATAGCCAGTGTCGAGACCGGCGAGACGCTCTACAGCGTGCCTGTGTCCTGTGCGCCTGAGACGGCGTCGTGGCATCCGAGCAAATATGTGCTCGCGTTTTGCGGGGAGGAGCCGACGCAGACTGGGACTGGGGGTCGCGGGGCTGTGCAGGATATCAATATTGGGTTTTATGCGCTTTCTTGATGGGTTCCGATAGTAAAGAGGTGAGATAGTGCACTTTCGAATCCCAAGGTCCTTTTCTTGGCCAGAAAATTGTACACAGCCCCTCCCAAGAGCTGCAACAGGATCTCTGGGATCTTCTTGTCCAGACTTGGGTCAGATATCAAGGAATGCGACAATAAACGGGCCGATGCGCAAGAACACGCAGTTGAAGAATTTGCAAGGACGGGCTTGCATTGTCCTTATATCCTTGACGCCGACGAACACGACATTTTGATTATAGTGTCTCCCACCCGAAAGAAATAACGTACACCAGAGATGTTCGAACCCTTTCTCAAGAATGTCGATGGCTCTGAGCGGGAACACCCGCGTATTTAACAACTCGGGAACTAGTCTAGGATAAGGTTCCCAACCCATGATTCGCTCCACCACCTGGGTTGTTGTTATTGAAAATCCGCATCACGGCGATTCCGTTCAGCATTCAGTGACAGTTCCTAAAACTAGAAGCATACATTCCAACGATTTTTTATAACCTAATAAAGCCAGCTGCTCCAAGAAGCTGCCTTGAAAGAAAGGCATTCTAACAAACGCAAGAGAAAACAGTCGGAGTGACCGTGACTGTCACTGTCTTCGTCAGAACGAGAATGCTCACAGTCGTTGTAACGGCAAGAAAGGCGGTTGTAGTGGAAGTAGATAAAGTTTTTGAAGTAGAGGAAGTTACTAGAGTAGACGTCGTAGAGCTGGAAGCAGCTTGGGCCAGAGGTGATGGAGAGAGATCCTTCAAAGCCTGAAACACTCGCCTTCTTACATCCTCAATGTGTGTATAATTGCTATAGTCCCAATAGTAAGTTTTGTTGATGGGCGGAGGCAGACATCCATCCCAATTGCACGCCCCCAAGTTCCCATAAATCTCAGAAACTGCTTTACGCGTGAACGAGTCTAGTCCACTCTGTGAAGCGAAGGAAAACAGGGACCAGTCTTGTAAGCCCTGTCGGATCATCTTCAGCCGAATAGACCCGATGGGTCCGGCAATATTGACACCAGCAGGTGAACCTGCGTTTGCGCCCGCGGTTCCGTCATGTGCACCAGGATAGAGGAGTACGCCATCCCCGAGCTTCGGAAAGAGTGTGTTGGGTCCCCAGGAGGAGGTCAAGTTCCAGTAGGCCATGTCCCAGTAAAGGAAGCCAGTTGCGTTTTCAAAGTAGGATGCCCAGAACATGATCATAGGCTCAGTTGCCAGAAGCGTATTTGTGCTGAAGGTGGGGTAGGGTTTCCCCATACCACTGCATTCGTAGAACCACATGGAATGTGCAGGGGGTCCCGCGCGGAAGGAGGGCCATTCTTTGCGACCGTAGTACAGGGGATTAGGGGATACGTTCTGGTGCCACCAGCTGTGAACCAAAGTCAGAAAGCTGTGACAACCAAAGGAACTCAGCTTACGTATCAAAAGCCGTCAAATATGTGCAATAGACTCCTACACTGCTCCCCAGCACGGGAGCAGATAGAGAGCTGGCTGGCGTCGTAACCATAATCTGCGCCAACCAATCCGCGTCCCCTTGCACCATGGCTTGCGCATGCGCCGCAATGCTTTTCAAGCTAGACAAATCACTCGCACTGTAACTCGGCTCATCAGCCGTTGCCGCAATCGCCTTATGAAACCACCCTTGCTTCTTCAAAAAAGCGGCCCATACGGCGGCGATGTCTTGAATTTGCGCCGCAGAGCAAGAGTCCAGACCCCACCCGCCCCCTGGATTGAAATCCGTGTAAAAACTGTTAACGGGCACACCGTCTGAGAAGTAACTTCCATCAAAGTACCCCGCTACAGACTGCGCCCACGCCTGCAGGTTCGCTTGCGTGGGGGGCGCGCATCCGTCAGTGCCGTATCCCACGAGTACGGTAAAGGGGTTGAAGCGCGTGTTGACGCGATGCGCGTGGGAAAAGTCTTCATAACGGCGCACGAGAAGTTGCGTGTATGGGCTGTTTACATTGAAGGTCGCGCCCTTGTGGAAAGAGGGAAGGTTTCCAAAGGAGATTTTGAAGGGTGTTTTGGGGCCAGATCCGGAGTCAGGAATATTGATGCCATAAGTTATGATTGTGACTGGGATGGCTGCGACACTGACGCCGTTCGATGTGACTATGAAGGTTCCTTGAAAGGAACACGCAGGTGTATTTTTGAGAATGTAAATGTCTACCCATATAGGTTGATTGCTACCAGCTGGAACGTCGAATGGTGCTCCAACGGGTGCGTGGGTATACGGATCGTTGAAGGGAATCAAGGGGTCAGGGACAAATGGGTCAGTTTTTACGTTTGCAGGTTTCATGCCGCCAAACGCGTAATCATGGACATTTGTAAAATCAATGAAGTGTTCATTGAAGAATGTTATGTTTCCAGTTGTAATTTGTAGCGTTGGGGTAGTTGTGCATATCAAGTTTGAAGAGCTGATGTTGACAGCTTGTACCGGCGATCCGATCGCAGTGACAATAATCTGAGCGGAGACGTATGAGGCTCCGCCAGCGTTTAGTATGATTCCAACAGTGGGAGATGTAGGGACGGGCGTCTTCGGTTGAATTTTGAAACCTGCGTCAGCAATCCAGACTTTCACCGACGCTTCAGCGTAGGAGGTAATGAGGGGCACCAATAAGGCGGTGATAATGGACTTTGCGCCCATGACGTAGTTGAGCAAGTTATAAATTCTTTGTTTTGCCTAGCAAAGCGCCGAGACTTTGTTTGTCACTTCTGAACGAACCTCTGAACCAACGGTGGCCCTTGTCCTTGACTGCTATTGAATTCGATTATTTCATATTTTACAGATACTGTCTCGTGCCTAACACGAGGAGGTATACTTGGCCGAGGGCATCATTCCCTCAGAATAGACGAGCAAAATCACAATATGGCCCCCGCCGCCACCACCGCCACCACCGCCGCCATCGTTGCGTCCAAGACCCCAACAAAGGTAGTGGTGCACCCGCTGGTGCTTCTTTCCGTTGTAGACCACTTCTTCCGCGTTGCGCGCAACACGAACAAGCGCGTGGTCGGTGTGCTGCTCGGCCAGATTGTTGGCGACACGGTCAACATTGCTAACTCGTATGCGCGTACGTTCATATCCCGTTCTTCCTATTCTCGTGAATGTCTTTTAATTCAGGGCTCCTTTAGTGCCCTTCGAGGAGGACGACAAGGACCCCTCCGTCTGGTTCCTCGACCACAACTACCACGAGGCAATGCACGAAATGTGCAAGAAAGTGAATGGTGCGTTCAATCTGCTGGGCTGCATGCGTTTGGAACAAACGCTCGCGGGACGCGCGTCCGTCCAACAATACCTCAATCCCTTCCTTACCCGCCCCACAACTGAACAAAACCATCCTTATAAACAGCCAAGGAAAAGATGGTTGGATGGTATCACACGGGTCCCAAGTTGCGTCCCTCCGACCTAGAAATCAATGAGCTCTTCAAGCGATATGTACCAAACCCCGTCCTCGTAATCATCGACGTCATGCCGCGCGACGTTGGCATCCCCACAGATGCCTACTTTGCCATCGAGGAAGTGCACGATGTGAGTTTTGGACGCGGATGGGCAAAGCCAGCTCAACAAACACCTTCGCCACAGGACGGAACCGCGACCACAAAAACCTTCTCGCACCTTCCCAGCAGCATTGAAGCCGAGGAAGCCGAGGAAATCGGTGTCGAGCACCTCCTGCGCGACATCAAGGACAACATTGTGGGTACGTTGAGCACGCAAATCACGGACCAGCTCGACAGTCTCAAGGGCCTGCACAACCGGCTCAGCGATATCACGGGGTATCTTGAGAAGGTAGCCGCGGGTGCGCTGCCCGTGAACCACCAGATTCTGTACAACTTGCAAGACATTTTCAACTTGTTGCCGAACCTTTCTCGCGCCGAGAGCGTCCAAAGTTTCGCCGTAAGCACGAACGATGAGCTGCTCGTTGTGTATTTGAGTAGTCTTGTGCGGGCCGTCATTGCGCTGCACAATTTGATTCAAAACAAGATTACGAACCGAGATGAAGAGAAGAAGGAGGCTGGGGCCGCGTTGACGGAGGGGGAGATGGCTGCGAATGCTGCGTCCGCGCCAGTAATGGGTGCGGACGGAGAAGGTGCGAAGGACAGCAAGGCACCTGGAAAGAAGTGAGACGGTCACAACTTCACTGTGCTCTGAAAAATCTCACGCTTCTTGCTCCTTCGTTTGTGCATTCAAACATTAATATACAATGTTTGAGGCTTGTACATCTGGCACTGGAGTTTATGTCCGTATCCAACGCGAGTCATCAGTAACCCAAACTTATCAACTGAGTGCAATCCATCACTCTCACACCTTCACCGCTTGCTCTTCAAGTGCAAGCTACTTCCACCATAGCCAGGCAAACACAGATCACGCACAACTCATAAAAAAATATGCACAACTAGCGACCGCCCAAACCAAAAACACGCTCTTGCAAACCCAGATTGAAACTCAGCTCTTGGCATAAAACAGCATATACGCCTGCCGATCTTCCATTTCCTCCACAACATCATTCCCTGTCACCCTTTCCACGTTTTCATCGTCCATCCGAAGCCACTCATCATTGTTGCGGTACACATCGCACGTGTAGTGCCCCCCCTCCGCATACTTTCCATGGTGATTCACCACTACAAGTAGAACGGCACATAAGTGTCCCACCCACAAACGACATACAAAGACATACCCGCAAAAAGCGTATAAACAACTTGCCCCGCCCTCCGCGCCCCAGGGGTAACCACATCCCCACGCACTTTAAGTCGCGTCTCGAAGGCAACGTGCTTGCGCAGCTTGCGCGTCGCACCGCAGGACTGGTCGTACACGAAGCGTTTGAGGTGTAGGATCAGGACGGACGGGAACACGTCAATGTAGGTTTGCTTGGTTGCTTCCACCTGTTGGTTTCGCACGCATGTGAGCAAGGAGGGCTCGACGAAGGATGTGGGAGCGGACTTACCGCGATGCCCAGATTCTGACTCGTGACGCCCGTAATGGTTTCGGGTACAGTGAGGTTAAGAAGCGCGTCGTCAATGCTCGCAACTTGGTCAGGCTGATTCCGGTCAGCGCGTTGCATTCCCCCTGAATAGGACAAGGACTCACAGCAATATCGAGCTGCAGGCTTTGAAATGGCTCCAACGTGACGCGCTCCTTATCTCCCTGCGCCTTGATGACGCTGCGCGTGCGGCCACCAAAGATTTGCACAATCGGAGTTTCTAGGATTTCCGTCTGTCATCAAGTGAAGGTTTGAAATGAGCTGCCTTGATCGCTTGTATACAATGTTCATAAAATGTGTAACCGTTCGCGTGGTGGCCGTCTTGTTCTTAGGCCCCACCTCGACCCATGCGTCTTCCCCGCCAGTGTCTTTGCTACTCGATCCGCCCGTCACATCGCTGGAGGTGGGACTCGCCAGCTCATCGGCAGAGGACGTCCGCGCAACTGGTTTCCCTCCTCGCCGCACTATCAAAATGGTTTCAACAACGTATGATCTTTTAAACGTTGGGACTGAACTAGGTCTCACCAAACAGGAGCTCCTCATGCAACCCGTCCAAGAGGAATCCCAAAAACTCCTCCGCGTCCTCCTGTCGCCCCTTAACGGAATCTACGTTTGATTTTTTCCAGAGCGCGTCATAGACGTAGACGGGCTCAAATGCATCGGAGACTAGATTGGAAATCAATAGAGTTCCACCAAATAGGGCCATTTTCTGGGAAAAACAAATTCACCTGTTCGATATTTTGTCTTGCCAGACGACTGAGGAGGAAGTTCTTCGTCAAATTCGTTGAAGAAGGTGATACTGTGGCAAAAGTATTAATATCCCACAACAATCAAACGATGCAACATACAATGCATCCATGAGTGGTGTGTTGCTTTTGAACGAGTAAGCCACGTTCAGCCCCAGCTGCTTTATGAGGTTATAGAATGGCACGCAGTGCAGCAAGGGTTGCAGAATGGCGTTCATGAAGCACATGTTGCCATTGTTGATAAGTCCGCGGGGCTTGATGAGGCGAGATGTGAGGGATACTTTGTACGTAGAGAAGAATTCTGAGTTGAATCAGGTAGCATGAGTATGGAGTTCATTTGGCAAGCGGCCAAAAGAAATGGGGGCCAGAAGAAAAAACGCACTCTCGAAACCTAGTGTTACAGAGGGTCCGGATATGACGGGGATGGTTGAAGGTGTCTTGAGTGCCAAAGGGTCCGCATGGACCTTGACAATGTTTGCCCAACTTTTGATGATGGGCGCGGCGGAAGTTATTTTTGGTGTTGTAGGAGGTGAAGTGCTTTGTATGGATGTGTCATGATCTGATGCAAGTGAGATATGAGCGGGAGTCGAGGGTATCTGGTGCAGGTCGCGCTGGTGGTTGCGGTGGTTCTGTTGCAAGCCAACCTTGGCACCAACCAGAGGCTCAAAGTCGAAACTGACGTTGCTCCATCCAAGCTGTGACGATGCCGCGCATGTTCCCCGACGGTCAGTGGTTCGCTCCCCCACACAGGTTCACTCACATTCGGGTGCGCTTGGAACCGGCAACTCAGGGCTTCCAACGGCGCAACCACGCTCGCCGTCTCGTCTGCAATGCTGCCAAACTGTATCCGACGCACATGCAACACGGAAGGGGCCCGCGCGGACCATGCGTTGGCGTGAGGGTTGAGACCCTGATGCCTTTCTTGCATCCTTTTCTTGCCTTACTCCGCGTCTTCTCAGACGGATCTCCCGTCCTTCTTCGCAACATTAGTTTTTTAAAAACACCTTTCTTTTCCCTCTCCTTCTCTTGGCCCGATGCTTGCACAGTGACCCCTCCTTCAGGTTCTCCCCTTCGCTACGCAACGGGTTCTAACTTGCGTATTTAATCGTGCCATGAATGAATACGTAGAGAACGTGAATACGTGTGGTGAGTCGCTGTGACCCTTTTCGCTTTTCGCAATACTTGCTAGAATGATTGGCCTCCGCACAACCGTCTCGCTCGCAGCCCGCCGCACGTACTCGACGCGGGCCGCGCCTGCCTCGCTCGCTGCGCTGGAGACGCGCTGGGGCAAGCTGCCTGAGGCCGAGCAGGGCGCCATCGCAGACCGTCTTTTGGTCGTCGAGAAGGGCGACTGGAAGAACATGACTCTCGACGAGAAGCGGGCCGGTGAGACGCACATTTCCATCAGATCACGATGGGTTGGTGGGGTTCTGAGGGGCGTAACCACTTCCTTAACTTCAGCCTTCTTCATCGCCTATGGCGAGCACGGCGCCCGCAACCCCAAAGACCCCCTCCTCACAAAAGCAGTCCTCGCCTACAGCAGCGTCTTTGTCGGCATCGCCGCTGGCATGTACTTCTGGTGGCAGACTCGTGCGTATCTCGCGATCCTCCTTCTTTATTCTTATAATTTATGCTTACAGAGAAGCCTATTGTGCGCACCATGACGCCCGAGTGGAAGGCGGCCGAGAACGAGCGCGCGATCGAGTTGAAGCAGAATCCGTTCCAGGGCGCCTACGCCGAGGTGCTCAAGAAGGAGGGCAACTGATCAACGCTCGAGGCTTTTCCTTGACGGCTTCAAAGGAGCAGACACAATACACACCTGGTTGTTTTCATTTCGTTGATATCTCTTACTCCTGGCTTTTGATGAACTGGCTCCTGGTGCAGAGGTATCCTCATCCGAGGGCGTCTGCATTCCTTCACGAACAACGGCATTGGATTGGAACACAATTGACCAACGCGTCTACTGAGAGCATGTTGCAGCTTTTAAGGTTTGACTGCAGTCCTCGCTTGAATCAAAAACCGAACCGAAATCACCGAACCCAACCGAAGTATCGGTTTTCGCAGTAAAGTCCGCGCGTTTCATAGTTTTTCAAAGTCAATGTTATTACCAACAACGGAAAGAGCGCTATTTAAGAACTGCGTGGGTGTCATTGAAACAGGTGAATTGAATGCCATTATTGAGGAAAGCTGTCAAGCCTCTGACACAGATCCGAACATCTGTGCCGGACTTGAAACGTACTTTGCTAAGCTACTGGTTTTAAATTCCTAGCGGGGTAGTTAGGACTTTCTTTTACTTGTTTCAAGGGGACCTTTGTCCTTCAACGATCCACGGACTCCATTTGAAAGAGTTTTCATTATCTCACTACCGGCAATGAAAGTTGATTTAAGAAAATAGATTGGATAAAGATTATCCTATAAACAAGAGGGAAGCATCCACAGGACTGAGGATAAGTATAAACAAGGAACAACGCGGGATACATTTACTGAGTCATTTACCGTAGGAAAATGAATGAAGATGTGAAACCACCAGTACCATTTGGCTTGAAGTATTTCATCAACCGCTTTACAGCTACTACTGGCCCAAGCACAAAAATCCCATGAATACTGTCAACACCTTCAAGTCAGGTGTACAAACAGCACACCCTTGCAGCCATCCCGCCAAGAACGAACGAACGCGTGTGGGACCTACCTTCTCCGGATCCTGCAAAGAAAACCAACACGGACACTCTCCAATCGCATCTAAGCGATTACGAACTCAACAATTAGCTGGTGGTTAACGCGATTTTCTCTCGAAATGGAGTTATGTATTTGAAGAGTGCCAACATTTCGACGACAATGCTTCATTGCCCACTCTACACCTGCTACAAACGATCCAGCCCCAGCCGCTTGGCATTCTAAGACACCAGGCATTGTAACTCTCCGATAACGCGTGAGTCACACAAGATGAATTGTCGCCCCGAGAAAACTTTCCAAAAATCAACATGAGTGGAACCCACCCTCACGCCTCCACCACGAACGACCCCCAGTCGCAGGTCCGCCCCGAGTCTCTCCAGGAAAAGAAGGAGGGACACGGGATTTTTGGAGCTGTTAAGGGCATGTTCCACGATGCCACGGCCAGGTCTGGAGACGCGCTGGGCCACGCTACCGCCTCAGCCAGTGAACCCATCAACAAGATCCAAGGCAAATCGGACGAAGCGTCTGAAGCCGCCAACAGACAGCTTGACAACGCCAAGCAGTGGACCAAGAACGACCCCCAGTCGCAGGTCCTCTCCGAAACTCCCCATGAACAAAAGGAGGGACGCGGGATTTTCGGAGCTGTAACGGACCTGTTTCACGATGCTAAGGCTAAGTCGGGTGACGCTATGGACCGCGCTACCGCCTCAGCCAGTGAACCCATCAATAAGATCCAAGGCAAATCGAACGAAGCGTCTGAAGCCGCCAACAGACAGCTTGACAACGCCAAGCAGTGGACCAAGAACGACCCCCAGTCGCAGGTCCTCTCCGAAACTCCCCATGAACAAAAGGAGGGACGCGGGATTTTCGGAGCTGTAACGGACCTGTTTCACGATGCTGCGGCTAAGTCGGGAGACGCTGTGGACCGCGCTACCGCCTTAGCCAGTGAACCCATCAATAAGATCCAAGGCAAATCGAACGAAGCATCAGAAGCGGCCACGACACAATTTGAAAACGCCAAGCAAAGGACCAAGAACGACTACCAGTCCCAGGTCCTCCCCGACCCTCCCAAGGAAAAAAAAGAGGGACAAGGAATTTTCGGAGCTGTCACAAACCTCTTTCACGATGCCACGTCCAAGTCTGGAGACGCGGTGGGGAACGCCACTGCGTCAGCCGCTGAACCAATCAACAAGATTCGCGACAAATCGAACGACGCGTCTGAAGCGGCCAAGAAACAGTTTGACAACACCAATAACGACCACCAGTCACATGGTTTCCCCGACTCTCCCAAGAAAAAGAAGGAAGGGCACGGAATCTTTGGATCAGTTGAGGATGTGATTTGACAACGGTGTTGGTTTTCAAATTCCAACTAGCAATTGCGGCATGCAAATTATGAAAATCCAATGAGTTCATTTTGATGTATCTATAGTATTTAAAAAAATTGCTCGTGTATCGCACGCAAGGACTCAACAGATGACGGAGCTTTTCTTGCAATTTCTGTTGGCTTTTAAACTCCCGTTAGCTTGTTTATCTAACAGGAGTCAGAAAGGATATTCCACATGTTGTAAAGGGACAAGTTGCTACCACTCCATGGGTTTCATTCAAATCCGAACTTGACATTCACTGATACCGATTTTCATTTCTCTAAGCACTACGGACCCCACTCCTTCCAGCCCTTAATTGCAGCATGGTCCTCCAGTTAGTGGCAGTTCTGGACACTACTCAGGGATGGCACCATTGTGGCAAACGTCCGACGTGATATTTTCAATGGAGGCAGAAGTGGTCCCACTGCGAAACTGATTCTAATGACGTTCGTCAATGTCGGAAATTGGTATAAGTAGGTATTACCGCAAGGTGCCGTCCAACAGCAGCTGAATAGAGCCTAATCTGACTAATATCGACAGGCTGTCAATGTGATTGGCGGCATCAGCCACCAAAAACGCACACGGCACAATGGGGACGAAGACTCAAATGCCCCGTATACTTCTCCTGGGTAATAATAATCGATAAATCCCCTCGATACAAATGAATCCAGTTTTTATTCCAAATCACGTCGACCGCTTCAATGTTTGACAGTGAAATGCCTCACATCGTACAAATGACTTTTCGAAGTGTCCCTCACCAGAGTTTTGCTCTCTTGCACGGCCTTCGGATACC
>MU614601.1:40573-63317 GCA_025201725.1 Chytriomyces sp. MP71
GCTTACTTGGGTGCCCGCCTGGCTCTCTTCTACGAGCGTGCTGGAAAATCTGTGTGCATCGGAAACCCACGCCGTGAAGGAAGTGTCAGTATCGTCGGAGCGTGAGTAGAAAGCACTTTAACTTTTTTCCGGCGTCTCCAACCTATCAACAATTTCCCAGCGTCTCACCTCCAGGAGGAGACTACAACGACCCTGTGACTCTCGCAACTCTCAACATTGTGCAAGTCTTCTGGGGCTTGGATAAGAAGCTCGCGCAGCGCAAGCACTTCCCCAGCGTCAACTGGAGCATCAGTTACAGCAAGTACATGAAGGCGCTGGAACCGTACTACGAGAGTATGGACCCAGAATTCATTGGCCTGCGCACAAAGTGTCGCGAGATTTTGCAGCAGGAGGAAGATTTGGCTGAGATTGTGCAGCTCGTCGGCAAGGTCTGATTTTGCGTTGGTTGTTAATGAGTTGAACGCCTGAGAGATTTTTCCCACTTTTTTCAGAGTGCACTTGGTGAAAGCGACAAGATCACCCTGGACATTGCGAAAATTATAAAGGAAGACTTCCTGCAGCAGAACGGCTACAGTTCCTACGACCGTTACTGCCCCTTCTTCAAAACGGTCGGCATGCTTCGTAACATGATGGGCTTCTACGACCAAGCCACACACTGCGTCGAGGCGAGCAGCGGTCTCATCACCTGGGCCAAGATTCGCGAGAACATGGGCGACATTCTGCACAAGCTGAGTAGCATGAAGTTTGAGGACCCCTCAGATGGCGCGGAGGTACTGAGAGAGCGGTACGGAAAATTAGGCAGAGAGATTGAGGAGCGGTTCCGTAACATTTCAGATGTTTGAGCCGTACGCAGATTCTCAGTTATCAATGGTCGTTGATTTTCTCATCCGTTGTGATTACCTTTTTTCGCACTCTTCAATTGGTTCCACTCTTGAAATACACAGTCGTCATTTATGCATTTTTTTTTGTCCGCCGTCCCGTCACGAACGGAGATGCCGCTTTTCTGAGGGCTTGACTTTCGCCGAACCTCAAAAAACGTTGGCGCAGCATTCCATTCGTTCAAAAATAGTCACTTTGGAAGGTACCCTCGTCGGAGTTGATTGATCAGGTCACTCTGCATCTACGTATGAAAGAACTATGGAAAGTGCGTCAACTGGGCGTAGGTGGATGTTCAATTCTAAATAATTATTTTATTGTGACATGATAAACTAAATGAAGTGTGTTGTTCCATCCACAAGTGTTTGTTCAAGGTATCTCAAATCCCTTCCTATGGGAACAGTCTATAAAGATCCACGCAACAAAACACATCTATAAAGTTGACAAATAGGAGATTAATTCTACCTTTTCAAAAGTTGGCGTTCCTTATTTTGGATCTGTTGAGCCTATTGTAATCGAAGTACCAGCTGACAAACTCAAAATCGAGAACCCAATTCGGATGAACGTCAACCAATCCTTGAAGGAAAGAATCAATGAATTGGAACAAATAGCGAGTATTATAATCGTGAAAGAGAACTATTCGCGATTGACTACAAGACTGGCATTGTCTTTTGTACGAAGGAGCGTGATGGCATTGATCTGACAGCAAGCATCGAACAGCAGCGATCTGATTTCTGGAGTGATCCGAATGCCTGTGGCAAAATAAAAAGAAATCAACCCGCAATTCAAAAGAGGTTACTGAAGCATTTAAAGACATGCTGCAGAAGAAAAAGTTGTGTCATTCAATGTCAGAAGGAGCCCTGATATAAAACATCATTGATTGTCATCTGAGTCTACAACATTTGGTTGACCTTGAACCAAGTTGGTCAAAAATTCTTCAATATGATCTGACTGATTCCCAATTGCCAACAGTTGCACCTTTACCTTGCCATCTGTATTGAAAAGTGTATTAGTTTGGATTGAAAAGCTCTACTATTCTGTTTAAAACAACTCAGGGACAGAAAATGAGTGCTGTTGGAGCATTGAACAATTGGCAAGTTGAGATTTTCATAACAGATACAACAGGTCAAGTCTAATTGCTTTATTTCAAATGAGTAACTTATTATTTGTTCTATTTTGTTGTTTCTAATTAAGTAATGAAATATAAACAACAAGAAGGTTGTTTTTGAGAAATTCACACCCAAAGTCAAAGTACAAGAAGTTGCCAAACATATTGTTGTATGACGCAGTCTCGCAACTAATTACAACATGATATGGGCAATTGAGGCCAATAACAGGCCCATCCAGAAGCTTGATACAGAAACCATCACATGAGTACCCATCATTTGAAGCTTGGATTCTGTGATTTTGATTGATAGTTGTTTGCTTTGTGCATGTTACATTTTTTTCAGGAATTGTGACTATTTCATGGATCAATCAATTTTGCCAGATTAATGGAAATAAATGTTTTCAGGAAAGTGAAAACCAGAGTGCAGATCATTGGGATCATAGTCATAAGAACAAGCTTTTGGCTATGCATATTTTGGTTACCAAATTTCAGCATAATTGAAAATCTTATCAAAATATCCTCAAATGTACATTTGATGCCTTCCATTCCAGGTGTCATATGCCTCTGCTTCATGCTGGTTGCCTCAAGATCATACACTGCTTCCTGTTTTTGAGAGAGTTTTCAGAACAGCCAAAAAAATGAGTGAGCTCTTCTAAAGCAAGTAGAATGGTCACATGATTTTTGAATAAATTCAATTTCATATCTCTATATTGCTGTTTTGTGACTTAAGTTGCCATTAGTATGTGTCAAAAATCAAAATAACAAGCAGAATGGGCTAGTGATTGGGGGGTTAATTTGTTGGAAAACTGGTTTTAACGTATTTGCATCCAATTCAACATTTATTTCAAAAAACTTATTTTCTTGTTTTATATTAAAAAACTAAATGAAGTGTGTTGTTCCATCCACAAGTGTTAGATCCAAATACATCAAATCACTCAGACCCCATGAGACCTGTGCAATAAGCACATCTATAAAGTGAATGAAAAAAAGATTAATTCTACACTATTGAAGGCCAGTGTTCCATATTTTGGATTGGAGGCTGCAGTTGAGAATGATGTGCCTGAGAAACACTTGAAACTCAAGAACCCTGTTCAATTCAATGTCAATCAATCATTGAAGGAAAGAATCAATGAACTTGAACAAACCATCAAGGGTGCGAAGAGTGAGTCTTTTTATTCTTTATACTAAAATATTTTGTATGGCATTTTTGAATATCAAAACTCTTCAAATCTGCTCCAAGCTGTGGTTCATAAAATGTGTCTACAATCACCCTGTTTCTTGTAATTAAAAACATTTTTTGTTTCTTTATTAAAAGTGCTTTCAACTTTATCTTCTGACTTCTGCTTCCAGAGCCAACATAATCAAATTTTGGATTCTGAACAGAATCACCATAGCTTTGTATATTGATTTTGCTTTTTCATAATCTTTATTCAGTTCATTAGTCACATTGTTTTTGTATTCTAGTCAAAGAATCTTGCCATTGTCAGTTCTAGTTTTGTAAACCACTTGCTCTGCTTCAGCAAAATGAATGACAAGTTCAGTCAAGTCATTCCTTTCTGTGTGTACAACATTCACAATCTCAATTGTGTCCAACTTATCATACAGAGGGTCAATGATTATGGTCACAACTATTTTTTTGTTGGAAATATGTTTGAATGGCTTGCCAGACAATTGTCTCTCCTGAGAAAAAATTGGTTTACCTAATTTTTCATCAAGTATTGTGCACATATGCTGATTGGCACACATATAGCCAAGCTTGGCCAATGATGGTTATGCTTTTTGGGTATGTATTGAAAATACACTTTACAGCTTAAATCAATAGCATACATACATTCTGTATTGTTCACAAAACCTTTGAACTTGAGTTGTTGAGACTCCTTCTTACTGAAGAGAAATATCACCAAGTTCATCTTCACTTATGTTAACAATTTCCCACAATTTAGACTCTGATAATGTCTTAATGTGTTTTGAGTAAGCATTTAGAAAGAATGTTACTACACAGTTGCTATTGCCAGTTTCATTTGGATCAATCTTTAAATTGTAATAGTTGAGAACAGCACCATACATTCTCTCATCCAAAATGTGTACTTGATTTGCTGGAACTGGAGTGATTTCATATTCAATTCAAGTTACAATTGTGTCACATGACTGATGTTCACAATACTCTTTTGTGATTGTATTCATTCCAGCTTCTACCAAGTTATCTGGTATATCTTTTAAAATATACACTTTTTGATCTAATGGATGATTATTAGTGCAACAAGTAGTGTGCGTCACTGTGAAGGTTGCGTTTAATGAAAAAGAGCAGCCAAGCCGTAATCTTCCTCAAACCTCAATTCTTTATCTTGTAGTCCACCATTTTGTAGAGTTTGTTTTCTCTATAAACATTGTTTACGATATCCATTCACCCTTTTGTCTCACAATGCTCGAATTCTTGACAAACTTGTTCTTGCTAAGAAAACAATTATTTTCTGTAAGTTCTTACACTCGTGCCTTGATTTTGGAAGTACAACGCCATTGATTGATTTTTTTTGTCATGGTGTTCTTTGGTACAATAGCACCAGACCATGTCAATACCATATCACTTGGTTCAAACAATGCTATATTTTGATAGAAACTAATTATCTTTTTAGATGGAAACATGATTATTATTTTTGTTTTTAAATAATCAATTTTTTATAACAAATTATATAATCTGGCAAGTAAACAAAGCAGCAAAGAATCATCATCAAACAAAAATTCAAAACCAAATTTGGCCTGTAATACACCATCATCTGTCTCAATAGCATAGACAGTGTCATGATTGTGAATGGGCATATTTTAAGGAATTTCGCACCAGAAGCCCCCAGACAAATAGTATCTTCAGGCAGCCTCTTTGATTTGTCACACTCAAAATACTCTCAAATTTGCTTGAGCTTAAGGCAAATGGTGGTGAACTATGCTGGGCACTCATTAGTGAACTAGGTAAACAGAAGCCTGGTCATTTGAAATTCAGATTCCACAAAGGCAAGAAAGTCAGAAAATTGCCCCTTTCTTGTTTTGTTGTTTCATTTATGAAATTAATCCAGAAACTGAAAAATCTTTGCTCCAAAATTGAATCTGTAGTAATTGGTTCTGATTTCACCAGAAGCTACATTGTACAGATTATTTTTTTTTCTGAATTGTGAGCTTTATCTCTATTTCATCATTGTTGTTACCCTGATATTGTGCCATTTGGCACAATGCATCTGTTTCAAAAGTGTTGATGAGCTCCATGTTATTTTTTGCAAAATGGTAAGATATAGGACCATACTTTTTCAAGAATGCCTTGATATCAGCTCCAGAAGGAACAGGATTTTGATTGGTTTCATTTTGTGTTGCTGTTTTGGGAGGGTTTGTGTCAGTTGTAGGATAGTTATACTCAGAGGAACAAGTTGGAGATGAGGTTGGTGTTGGAAGCTGATTTTGAGGCAATCTCGCCTGTCAGATCCACTATTATGAGCTGGAGGGAGCAAATCAAAGATGGCAAGAATAGTGCAAATATCTGCAAATCATGTTCCACATCAGTAGCAGATTTGAGAATGGTGTCCTTAAGCCACTTGAGAAAGGCAGCTTGAGTGGAGTTGAGAGGCATTGTTTGTTGAAGACTGATTCTGGAAGCTTTTTTTCCTAACAGATTATAAGTTTTTAGCTAAAATGTAAAGACAATTTCATTTCTCAACTAATCCAACTTGATAAAAATAAACCAGTTAAAGAGATAAGTTCTGACCAAGGAGAATGTAACATCAGGATTCATAACCCATCATACTCATTCCTTATATCTTGGGTAAATAAAGCATCATTCACATGATCCAAGGCAATTAACAAATTTTCATCCTCAAATCCACAAGTCACATCAATCTTGTCAAATGTTGGAAGAAACTGAGGACCTAACCACAAAGTTTAGATGAGTTTGGAAACCAAAAAGCCCATACCTGGAATCCAGCTACCCTTGACACCAAAGTATCAGCAAAAGCTACCACCATTTGCTTTCCAGATTGCCTTGGCTTGCTCATTTGCTTTCCAGATTGCCTAGTCTTGCTCACATGTGATTGTCACAGGTCTTGAGGTCTTTTTCTTTGCATTTTCATTATTCCACCAGTTCCCCTGAACAATGTCACCAGCAACAACTTTGTCCATGTGAGTATCCAACCATTGATCGAATAGTAGGAATCAGATTGCCCAATGTCCACACAGTAGGAAGACAAATAGCGGGAATTGAGGAATCAACCATTTCCACAATCAATGCTTCTGCTTCTAGAGTCATGTAGAGATTATTTGCAAACCTGCAAAAGATACTTTAGTGTTAAACTAATATAGAGCACAAGCCTCACTGATTCCATGAAATGGTTTGTGCCTCCCATACTTGACCAACAACATCAGCAGCCAAATCTGGAAAATGACAACTGGCAGAAACATCCAGCAGCAGGAGTTGGCTTGCAATTAAGAAACTTGTGAGATCTACAATAATGAATGCTGTGTTGTGTTCAAGGTTGTAAAGAGGATCTACTACGAAATATTTCAATTCCTTGAAAAAAGAAAAATATTGAGAAAGGTGTCATTAGTAAATTCAAAATGGCAAGCAATCAATACTAAATACAAACCTGCATGATAGATTCCATGCCAAAACAAATTGAAATTTTAAGAAACATACTCGTTAGAATATGAATTGGAAGGAGGTGGGAAATACCTTTTGGTTGTGTTTTGTGTTGTTCAGTTTTGCTCTTGGACATGGATGCACATTGTGTACTTTTTTACACGTTCCACATTAGTAGCAAGTCTTGGAGTCATACAACACAATAATTTTTGTGGAGGACCCATTGCAGTGGTTTTCGGTACATTTCTCATTGGAATTTCCACCACACAGACCTAACCAAAAAATTGACCAATCAAAGTCAAGGCAATAAAATTGCATAAAACTCACCAAATCCACATCTGAGACGCTGTTGCTGCGCACATTCTGTTTTGGGAAAGAAACATAAAGGGGCATTCCATAAAACAATCACTTTTTTTAACTGTTTTCAGAGAAATCACGTGCCTTAGGAACATAAATCTCATTTGTGCCCATTGAGAGGGGAGGAGTGATTGGCTGGATATCATTCTGAAAGAGGGAAGAGTTTAGAAACACAAAAAACAAAATGAAACAAAAAATAGTTGGCCTAGTCTTTTGGGATGCGATCCAGTCAGTCAGCAGCTCATGTCTATTATGGAACACTCAGGTATCAGTTCATGCCCGCGGTCATTGCTGGTCAAACACCACTGCCTCAAGTTGCCAACAGTGACTCATTCAGCAGCGGAACCAGTCCACACAACAAGGCACCCTGACTATGTTAGGGTGTTCAATGCGAATGACCAGCTCAGGTAAGGCAATTGTTTGAGGGACCGAGGGATTAATCCACAGACAGTGCTTTGAAGAATTCCTTGTTTGACGCTGATTTGTCCGAATCAAGGCGTACCGCGCCAGCAGCAGCGAAGACGACGCCATCACGAGGATCTGAAACCAAAGGAGAGGAAGAAGAAGTAGAAGAGGATGAAGCAGGAGACATTGCGCCTGATTGGATGTTTGTGTGAGTCGTTGCTTGAATTGAAACAATTAAACACATGAACAAACCTGTCCTCAGCTTCTTTGACGCGTTCTGACTCAAACTTGATGAAGAAAAAGCAGTATGCAGGAGTCGCGGTGAAGTACTGGTGATGGTGGTGTTTTGTATTGACTTCTTGACCTTCGTTATTCCAACCAACTTTCACAACTGTGAAAGAGCATTTCGCACAAACATCAAAGTATAATATTTTTATTAGACATGCAGTGGAAACTGACAATTTCAAATCAGTAGTGTACTTTCCCGTGAGGGAAGAGGGTGGGGCGCGACATCGGGGGGGTGGGTGAAGTAGGAACGAAAATTGAAGTTTTTTGCAAGCTTTGTGGTTTTGGATTGAGTGCTACCTTCGAAACTGAATGCAATGAAGTGTATGATACAAGGTGCTCCAACTCAAATGAAGAGGAAGCTTTCAAAGCGTGCCTTCCCGTTGCTTGGCTTCTAGGCTCTACTATGCCCAGTAAGCGAAGATCTGAACCAACACGAGCCAAGCAATCAAGCAAACCTTTTGATACGTCATGGAAGACTGCGAAAAGATGCGATCCGCCTCGTTGATCTTGTGCTTCCTATTTGACTTTGTGTCCCGCTCCCTGCCTCCGCCGTGGACATATCCGTCGTAGCCCTTGACAATGTTGCCGAGCGGATCGTCGAGATATGAGCCCTCGTAGGTGTAGATGCTGGTTTCGATGGTGGCGAGCTGTCTGTCGAGCTGCTTCTTCTTAGCGAGGAGGTCCTGCAGCTCCTTCTCGACGGCGGCCATCTTCTGTTGCCGCAACGGTGAGTTGGCAGTATTTACCGTGGGACGGTGTCCACCTCCTGCTTCTGGTGGTCGAGCTCTGTTGTCATTCAAAACTTGGCAGGAATAAAAGAATGCCGCCAAAAGCAGACTGGGAAAAGTATGAAAAGGCTCTCGACGACAAAGCCGAAGACAAGATCAAGGGTGCGTATGAGGAGCGTGGTGGAGGGGAGCGTGCTGCAGAGAGTGTGGAGGGACGCGTCATTATCAACCGCCCAATAAACCACACCATCCCACCCCCTCCTAGTCCTCGACGAAGGGGACATTGCCCTGCTCAAGACTTACGTGCGTATTATTTCTGCCTGTCACTTCTGCTTCAGTGAGCCTGGAACCGTCTCGCTGACTTTCGCTTGGCCAACAGGGACAAGGCCCCTACGCGAAGGAACTCAAAAAGATTGAAACCGACATTAAGGATGTTCAAAAGCGGGTCAATGAAAGAATGGGTGCGTATCGGGATCGAGCCAATGAAATAGATGGATGCTGTTCAGGATGCGGATCACTTAAGTCGACAACACAGGTGTCAAGGAGTCCGATACGGGTCTCGCACCTCCAAACTTGTGGGATTTGCCTTCGGATAAGCAGCGGATGGGCGAAGAACAGCCATTACAGGTAGATACACTTGGTTGCAGGGGCAAAACAAATTCAAACTAACATCACACCAGGTCGCTCGCTGCACAAAAATTATCCAAGCCGGCGATGGAGAGGATGCCAAATATATGATCAATGTGAAGCAAATCGCTAAATACGTGGTTGGCTTGGGCGAGCGAGTTGCTCCCACAGATATTGAGGAAGGAATGCGCGTTGGGTACGTAGCATTCAATTCGAAATTTGAATGCAAAGGGAGAGGAGGTTAATACGACCCTGAGCATGGTTGAGAGAGTGCGAGCGAAGTTCTGTGGCCGTGTTTGAATATTTGTCAGGAGACTCTTTCCTTTCAAATACGCGCTGTCCGTATGATACTATGTGATATGAGCTATTGACCTTTCTTATCTACTTCAGTGTCGACCGCCAGAAGTACCAAATCCAAATCCCGCTCCCTCCCCGAATCGACCCCTCTGTAACCATGATGCAAGTGGAAGAGAAGCCCGATGTCACGTATGCAGATGTGGGAGGCTGCAAGGAGCAGATTGAGAAGCTGCGTGAGGTTGTGGAGATGCCTCTTCTTCAGGTTCGTTGTGATGCATGGGGCAAATATCAACTTGACATTGACTGCATCGTTTGCTTTCATCTTTTTTGCAGCCGGAGCGTTTTGTGAACCTTGGTATTGACCCTCCAAAGGGTGTCTTGTTGTACGGCGTGAGTTCGTAGTGCCATGAAAAAAATTAGGCAACCACATTCACAACATAAAGCCCCCTGGAACAGGAAAGACCCTATGCGCGCGTGCCGTTGCGAACCGTACCGATGCTACTTTTATCCGTGTGATTGGTTCCGAGCTGGTTCAAAAATACGTCGGAGAGGGTGCCAGAATGGTGCGCGAACTGTTTGAAATGGCGCGAACGAAGAAAGCGTGCATCATTTTCTTTGATGAGATTGATGCCATAGGAGGTGACGATATTTGCTTTTCATTTTAAAGAATTTGCTGACGATAGTCAACAGGCGCCCGTCACGATGATGGAGCCGGTGGAGATAATGAGGTGCAACGTACCATGTTGGAGTTGATCAACCAACTGGACGGATTTGACCCACGTGGAAACATCAAAGTCCTCATGGCCACAAACAGGTTCAGTGGTCCCGCCCTTACCAACTCAAGGCCTTATTTCCTATTTCACGTAGACCTGACACTCTCGACCCAGCACTCATGCGTCCCGGTCGCCTGGACAGAAAAGTCGAATTCAACCTTCCAGACCTCGAAGGCCGGGCGCACATTTTCAAAATTCACACACGCAGCATGAGCGTTGAGCGCGACATCCGTTACGAGCTGCTCGCGCGGCTGTGTCCAAACGCGACGGGGGCGGAGCTGCGAAGCGTGTGCACGGAGGCTGGCATGTACGCTATCCGCGCGAGAAGAAAGGTGGCCACGGAAAAAGACTTTCTGGAGGCGGTGAACAAAGTGATCAAGAGTTATGCCAAGTTTAGTGCAACGCCGCGTTACTTGCTTGCGGTAAGTTTTCAGTGTTCTGTTTATTTTCTTTCGGGTTGATTCACACGCCAACTCTTTCGGTATAGATGTAAAACAAAGGTTCTTTTTTCACGTTGTCATCGGGTTGGCTTCATAATCAAGGAAATGAATAAAGCTGGTATTTTCCGCCACCCTCATCCATAATGTTGAATCCGCTTCCATCTTTCTTTTCCAATACACTCCTAAAGCTGTCTCAACAGTATTTGAATCGAACTGCACGTTTTAGTGCTATTGACATCTACTCACAGTGTTTTTTGAGAATGCAACACACAATTCCACGGTGACCCATACACCGCATACATCAATTCCCACTCGTCGAATAACATAAGCTCATACACCTTTGAATTATAACGTGGATTATCTCCTAAATTCCCTTCTCTGACAAGCTCATTTCACTGCAGGCCACGTGGTGGCCGCCAAACCAATACAACTTCTGACTAGCATTTAGAGCATAAAACTTTGTATCGCAGATAAAGCAACTGAAATTCAATCCCCCAGGCACTCAATTCAAGAAAGTCCATTGCAGTTGCAAAAACGTCCAATATTTATATTGCAGTCCATTGAAAGATACTTCTCCACCCATTCCTCCAGCTGGAACGTGCTCATCTTGACCGTCACAACGAGTTCCTGAACTGATGGCCCAAAAGGACGAACAAAAGCGCTCCTGAAATATATTCTCAACCTGCCTGCCAGGCTAAAAACGAGATTCACAACGATGAGTATGACACGAAACCAAGACTTCTCGCTTCAAGCGTGGCATGCGTCAAGGAGATTCCGTGCATGGAAGCTGTTTTTCGAGGAGTTCCAGTAGCGAGCGACGCGTTTAGACGGCTTGATTAAATGCCGCCGCGCTGGCAATGTCGAAATCTGCTACGTCCCATGGAGCGTAACACTTGGTACGACAGACTCATGGCTGACTATTCGCGACAGCTATAAGAACTACCGTCAGTAGCCACTAGCCTCAAACGATGCTGCTCAACAAGCGCGCCGCGTCCTGTGAATGGGCGATGTTCTGGAGAGTGACTGTAGTGTGATTTCTTCAGAGGGAGTTCAGAGCCGGCTGGGCGTGACCCTGCATAATAGTACGCAAGAACGCGACGTGTGGCCGCGCACGCTGCTGATATACTCTCTTTTCCATGTTCGTGATTTTGGGGTGTGCCAAACTGCGCAACAAAACAGTCGACCAACGATGACGTCTTCGGTCCTCGAAACGCAGCGACGCGCGCACGAGGAGAGGGAGCGCTTCCAGGACCTCGTCGCCGCTGAGCTCGCAACAAGACACAGGAAGCACATTGACAAGCTTGTCCAGCAGCACCGCATCCACGTCTACCTCGGTACTCGCCATCCAGCCATCGCTTGCATTATCGCCATCCGCTCATGTCTGCTTGGTCACAGATCGCATCCAGGAACGGTCCCGCTTCCTCATCGACTCGTATGCTGACGCAGACGGGTACTTTCACAACCACCGCTTCTCGTTCTGTGCACCGACTCATGGAATCTCCCTCTTTGCAGTGCGCGTAAGGCCGAGATTGAGGCCATCTCGAATCCACCCGGAAACACCGACTTTGTCGAATTCTACAACCGGCTGAAGGACGTCAAGGACCACTTTCGCAGGCATCCCGATGAGCGTATTGAAGTTCTCGAGGTGGAGTTGGGCAAAGTGGATGAGGATGCGGAGATGGAAGGTACGTTTCGAGTCTGGCGACCAGGGCGTGCGACCGCGTCTCGTTTCGAACGTGCCGATGGCGAGCATTCGCGCTAGCATATTAAAGAGGCCTAACAAGAGAGCGAGCGAGAATACCGCGACAACACGTTGTTGAACGGTCCGGACAGACTTGCCACCAAGCTCACTAACTCTAATCAAAAACAACGTTACCAGCCATCGAAAACATGTTTTCGGGAGAGGAAATGCGCGGCCGGTTCCTGGACTTGAACGCGCCCTTTGAGCTCTACATTAACCTCAAGAACGTGCGACGGATCAACTACCTTGCCTACATTTCCGAATTTGATAAATTTGCGGAGGGAGTATGTGGGGTGTCGGCTGAAACGCGCAAAGGCGCAGAGTACAAGAGGTTTGGATGACGGGGTCCCTTTCAAGGGTTTCCGTGTCATACTTACGAGGCCTCCTTGCCTGCACGAATATCAGATACCTGACGGAGCTGGTGGGATACCTGGAAAACTTCCTATGTCGAGCTATGCCCCTGTACGACCTGAACGGACTGAAGGCAGAGGTGACTACAAGCGTGGACGAATGGGCTCAATCACTGGACGAAGAAATGACTGATCCAGAGCTTTTTTGTGCACCCTGTTAGTTAGCTGTAACCCTCCTCGTTTTGAATTTCTCACTCGTCTCAATCCCGCCCTTCCTCACAGGCGGGAAGCAATTTGCCAAAAAGAGCGTCTTTGATGGCCACCTCCCTGGCAAGAAGCACAAAAAGGCAGCCGAAGCCTTCGCCGCGAACGGCGCGGCGACCATTCCCGGAACGTCCGCAAAGACGCGGCCAAGCAGCCTGGAGGCCGTCAAGCTCCTCGAAGTATCTGTCCAAAGACTAGCGGAGGCTTTGGCCGCGCAGCGCGAAGATACACGCGACCTGGTGGAACGCAAGCAGACTCTCTCGGCGGACGAGATTGTGCGTTCCAGCCACAGTGTCACTCCCTCCGCTAACACCAACCCGTAATACAGGAAAAAGCCAAGGCACTATACGACAACCAAGACTACGGCCAAGAAGAGGAGGAACACTTTAGTGCGGAAGAGGAAGAGGAGGAGGAAGACAACAACGAAATTTACAACCCGCTCAAGTTACCCATGGGCTGGGACGGCAAGCCAATCCCTTATTGGCTTTACAGGCTGCACGGCTTGGGCGTAGAATATCCGTGCGAGATTTGTGGTAATTTCGTCTATATGGGAAGGAAGGCTTTTGAGAGGCATTTCCAAGTTTGTATTTCTTGGGTTCTGTCTTGCGAAAAGTGTCTCATGCGGGTGTTTGGTTGTAGGAGTGGCGCCATGCGCACGGTATGCGCTGCCTTGGAATACCCAACACGAAGCACTTTCAGGAGATTACAAAGATTCAAGACGCTTATTCATGTGCGTTTGTCTTCTTTTTTATCGCGTCTGGCTTGTCCTGGAGTCTTATCCCTCGTTTTTGCAGTGTGGGAGAAACTCAACTCAACCAAGAAGGCGGAGTTGTTCAAGGCGGATGCAATGGAGGAGTTCGAGGACGCTGAAGGCAATGTGTTCAACAAGAAGACGTTTGAAGGTGATATTATTCTATTTTGTCCCGCTTTATAGAGGATCCGTTTTTTAAGCTTATCTCACGTCAGACTTGAGACGGCAAGGTCTATTGTGAGTTATTGCGTGCTTTCTTTCTTTTCTTTGTTTCTGTGTATCCATAAACGCGACCAGCCTTTACTCGCTTTTATTTCGTTTTTGCTTCTTGTTTTGCTTTTGAAAGGTCCACGCGATACCCCAACGAACCGTTTTTCCGTTCCGAAACTCTGCACATTGCATAACAAGCTTGAGTCCATTCAAGGAAGTCTGAATATTGAATAGAATAAGCGCTTGGAAGCGTACCGCAAAATAGTGACCTACTTCTCGCTCAAGAAGCTCTGCAACAAACAGATCGTAGTCTTCTCTCCTCCCCACAAGCGAAGTGAACCATTCAATATGCTGATGCAACTCGTTGCAGACGCTTTCATCGAGTAATCTCAATAGAAACGCGAGCTCCCCTCCATGCGTGATCATTTCTGTTCGCGACGCGTGCGAGGCCTTTTCGCTAAAATGAGTTGACAGGGAAACCAACCTGATCCGGAGAGGACATACCTGTGACGGTGCCTCCGCCTTGGCTAACCTCGCATCGCGAATTTGAGCTTCGTCCTTGAAAAAGGGCGGATTGCACATGCAAAACTTGTACCTGCATAATAATCAATTTACTTTGAGCTCAACAAAAACAAGACGGCATCATATTAGGCATCATGTTCTCACTCACTCTCTGTCTCCTAGCAGCTCCGGCGGCAAGATCCGGTCATTCACCTCGTTCAAGACAACGGCGATCCTGGCTTCTAGCTTGTTGCGCTTTACGTTCTCGGTCGCGTATTCAATCTGTCGCGTGTCAATATCTGTGCTTCTCAGTCTTTTCGCATCGCATTGGAGTCGGGAGAAGGGGCGAATGCAGCGTACCGAGCGCCAGGAAGGACCAGTCCTCGTTCCGCTTGCATGCGAGCAGAGGGTATATGCATGATGCGCCTGTTCCTCTGTGATGACTGCGTTAGCAGGGAAGGGAGTCTTGATGCGGTCAGGGGAGGGGGATAGATTCCCACATGTCGATCGCATGCACCGAGTGTGAAGGACCTTGGCTCTCGGCCGCGTTTGGCTTCGCGAGGTGTTCTGTCCAGCACACGTATCCGAGTCTACACGAATGCATGGTGTTGAGGGACCCGTTCGGCGATGATGAGATTCTAGACGGACCGGTTTGGGATTGGCGGCACGAGCGAGTCGAGCGGTACTTCAAGACGCAGCTGAAATTGAGTCCAGAGGATGGCGGCGGTAAGTTCGCGCAGGGCTTTGGGGTTTTTGAAGTCGATTGTGTGGGTTGGGGAGGTACGCGGCTTGTGGAGGCTGGACACCAGTGTGCCGTCAAGCTTCTGGAGCATAGGAGGCGTGGTACGTAACTACTTTGACAGATTCGGATACTTGTCCGCAAGAGCTTTGAAGTCC
The DNA here is from genome assembly GCA_025201725.1 of Chytriomyces sp. MP71. Taxonomy (NCBI): domain Eukaryota; kingdom Fungi; phylum Chytridiomycota; class Chytridiomycetes; order Chytridiales; family Chytriomycetaceae; genus Chytriomyces; species Chytriomyces sp. MP71. Next base: position 55,802 of record MU614601.1, read on the forward strand.
ACGGTGAGCAGGTTGTGCGGGGGTTTGAATGGGTTCATTTCGAAGTCTTCAATAAATGCTTTATTCCAGTGGTCAGAGAGCGTTTACATTACTCCACCCAAACATTTCTTGATGAGGTCTCTCGCGAAGGGAATGTAGGAGGCAGAGTACCAGAAGAGGGCGAGCCATTGCACGATGCAGCAAATGAGAGTCAGAATGAAGCTGTGAAGGGTGAATGCCACAACGAGTGTTGCGATCATGGAGCCAATGAAAATAAGAGCCGCAACAAGACGTGAAGGGTCAAACATTTTCTGTGCGTGTGCGGGGGAGAACTGTCAGGTATGAACGCCCTGTCAAACTAGGTGCATTGTTCACCTTGAGCTGTGACAGGAACCCTATCAAGAAACCAGTTGACAATACAGACACAACGTTTCCGAACGTGTACATGACTGCAAAGCCTCCAATATTTCCCGTGGAGAGAAGGAGCGTGGACTGAGGCAAGCTGAGTGTTAGCCAACAACACTCGGCCCGCGACACGATAGCCATGGAAACTCACGAGAATACTCAGTAAGAAGCCGACACCAAAGCAGATTCCTTTTGTTGGAGAAAGTCAGTTTTCGCAGCTGCAGAGGCATCCAACACATGTTCCACGCACCAAAGCCGTAAAATCTTTGCGTGGCCGTCAGCTTCATACCGCCGCACATTTCCTCTATACCAAAACAAGAATCAGTTCAACGAAGGTGGCGGCGGTGAGTCTGAGTCCCAACCCTCTTGCGAGGTCAGTGTGGGCAGAGTGGTCACTCACCGAGTCCTGATGGATCTCTGTTGGCGCCAGGCTATGATCCAAGTTGGTTAGGAGGCTAGCGAAGGAAAAGGGAGACGCACGAGGTAGTCGGTGATTGCCATGTTGCTCAAGTTGTCAAAGCGATTCGAGAATGTGCCAAATAATCGAGGTCAAGATGGATCTTCAAGAACCTCCCAAGGCCTTGAGGACAGTCGGAGGGGTCAAGCAAGGGAATTACACTCTTGGCTTTGCGAGCCGCATTGCCGTCAGCATAATAATTGTAATTCAAATGAAAACCTTGCAACGCAACCTGTTTCAACCTTGCAGTCACCATCAGCAGTAGAGATTAGGTAGTATATTTATTGATAAAACGAACCCAATAATTTTCGGGACATACTATTGCTCATGAAGAAGTCGCGAAAGTTTGATTTGAGTATGAAGTTGGACCTCGAACAGCTGCGCAATCTGATATTGTATCACGTTCATTTAGAGCTTCAATTCCAAGAGCTGTTGAACATAGCTTTTATCGATGCAGGTTGGACTTTCTCGGATACGCTGCCATCCCAACGCGTTCCGCGACGGATCAAAAGCATGAGGAACCTCCACCTTCCTGCATTATTGAGGAGGTGACAGTGGACCCGTTGTGAGAGTTATTTGATTGTTGCTTGCCCGTGTTGAGTCCGATGGAGATACTCTGGGTGATGAGCGCGGAAGGCGAAGAAGCAGACATTCCGACCGATCGTCTTGCTGAATCACGCGCAACGTAGTTATGTGAGGGTCCGAAGGCAAGACAGATGCCCTGTATCTCCGGGCTTTTCCATCATGCGATTTTTAGGAGGTGATTTGTACCTCAAGGCTTTGAGGCAAACTGGATTTAAAGGACATGTTTAAATCCGACACGCCACCCTACTACAATTTCACCGGCAGGGGTTCTTAAATCCTGTTAAAGTCAAAACGCAAATTTATGGGCACCAATATGAATACGGACTCAGTATAGCCATATGAGTTATATTCATTTCTCCCTTCCTTTGGGATTTAAGACCCTTGTGTGGTGGCATAGGATTGATCCCATGCCGTGGTGATATTTACCCCGTTACAGAGCGCCACCTGGCCCAACTCCCAGTTCTTTGTCCTCAAATGTGTGAAATAATGTTGGACAATGTGCATTCATGATCATATGGAGAATTGAATGTCGAGGCAAAGATCCCAAGCCCTTCATCCGATTATGCCAATAATGTACCTTGGTGAGAGTTAATTCAGAACTTACTTGAGGATGAAAGATGAGCACACACCCCAATAGACGTATCGGCTATACTTTGCATTCTGTCGCATTGGTCCTGAAACCGCATTTCTTCGTGCCTTTCTGCATAATTGAAGGGATAGAAGCGTTCTGGTGGCTCGATCGAAAGATACTTGAAGTTTGGGGAATTGCCAAAATCGGTTTGATTGATGAATGTCAGTAAAAGGTAGATCACCTTCATGAAGAACATAACTGGATACTGCAGTTCATCCGTCATGTCCCCTATTGAATAATCATGATAGGAAAGACAGGTTGATCGCAACACAGATCCACTCACCATTTGTAACCGTAGAGACTTCTTCATCACTCCCCAGAGGAATTTCTCCATGCTGAAAAAGGCATTATTTGACTATTTTATATCTTCTCACTCTGCTTTTCGACCGCTCGACCAATGGCACCCAATGAGTTCACACTACAATCTCCGCATCAAGATCAACGCCCCCTGACTTCCACAACATGCCGAGGCGAAAGGCGTTCCATAGGGTTTGGTCCACCCAAGTGCTGCGCCTATATGTCCCGTTCTGAAACCATTCTTGAAGCGGAGTATCCTTCATTCCGAGGTTCCAATCAAGCTTGGACACTCTGAGTCGAGCTGAAGAATTGATTGGTAGCTGATTGAGCCATTTCTCGACCCCAGAAGCGTTTAATGCTTTTGGATTGTTCGCATAGAGTGTGACAGAGTGATTCACGTTTTGTCGTAACGCACTTTCAACACTACAGAGCATTCGAGGATCTTTCAGCTCCTTGTTGTAATGGATAAAGAATATTTTGGGGGGTATCCTCGGCACAGGTAGGTTGAATTTGACGTGTCGAGGGGTCTGAAGCTCGGTGAGAAAATAAGTACCCGGAGCAGCCGCGCGTTTTAAGAAATGCGCACATCCCGGTTCTAATGATGCATTGAACGTTTGGGTATCTTTGCTAGTTGATGTTTTCGCCGGTGGAGTGTTCACGGTTGCAGGCTGAGTTTTGGCCGGAGCTTGAGGTCCTGAATTCGCATTTGCTTCAATGGGAGTCATTTTGTTGCCTTCAATGCCGTTGTCGCTTTTGGAAGCTGCCGTTTGCATGTCAAGAATGTGAGCAACCAGGAACGGCGCAAAAACAAGTACAGTGATGAACATGAATAGAATTAATCTTGAGCTCTTTCCGCGGGGAGTAGGTTTTGATCCGGTAGTATTGGTAGCAGTGAAACAAGCTGGCATTGTGTTTTGAAGGTTTGTCAGCAGACAATAATTCGTTCAAACGCATCTTGAAGGCGTAGCATGAGATCCATCTTTTTCCGTAAAGATCAATAACAATGCAATGGCGAATTGATGTGGAATCGTTTTCCAGAAATTAACAGAGCAGCGTTTTGTTGAAGCCGTCGACGAGGAACAAAAACAAGAGAAAAATGAGCTCAGGCATCGACCGCTCGACCGACGAGAAGCTCGTGTTTGAGACGTCCACCAGCGTGAAGGTCGTTGCGACATTCGATCAGATGGGTCTAAAGGAGGACCTTCTACGCGGAATCTATGCGTACAGTGCGTGTGCTCTAAGCATCCCCGTCCCATCTGCGGCCCCTGTCGCCTCCGTAACCTAATCATGAATATTATAGACTTTGAGAAGCCCTCCGCCATTCAGCAGAGAGCCATCGGGCCTATCGTAAAGGGACGGGACGTCATTGCGCAGGCCCAGGTACTTCATAAACTCACATCTCCATCTCAACTAAGAACAACCAACCCCACAGTCTGGAACTGGAAAAACAGCCACCTTCTCAATCTCAGTTCTTCAATCCATTAACACAACATCACGTGAAACTCAAGCCCTCATCCTCAGCCCCACCCGCGAACTTGCAACCCAAATCCAATCCGTAGTCCTTGCCCTCGGCGACTACATGAACGTTCAATGTCACGCATGCATCGGTGGCACCTCCATTGGTGAAGACATCCGCAAGCTGGACCACGGCCAGCATGTGGTCTCAGGAACCCCCGGGCGCGTTTTTGACATGATCAAGCGAAAGCATCTGCGCACGTCCAGCATCAAAATGCTGGTGTTGGATGAGGCGGATGAAATGTTGTCGAAAGGATTCAAAGATCAGATTTATGATGTTTATCGGTGAGGAGTGTGCGAGTGTGCGAGCACATGCCGAGCCGAAGGCGAGAGCGAGCGGCTAATGGCGCGAGCGTGAGGTGACGATAGGCAAAGCAAGCGGCCATAGCAAAGGCGACAATCAACTTATTGAAGGCGCGACATGCATCCAGTAGGAACACTGAATTCTCACACCTAAAACAACGAACAGCTACCTGCCCCCCAACACGCAAGTCGTACTCCTCAGCGCGACGCTCCCGCACGATGTGCTCGAAATCACAACCAAGTTCATGACGGACCCCATCCGCGTTCTTGTGAAGCGCGATGAGCTCACGCTCGAAGGGATCAAGCAGTTTTTCGTGGCCGTAGAGCAGGAGGATTGGAAGTTTGAGACGCTTTGCGATCTTTACGATACTCTGACGGTCACGCAGGCCGTTATTTTTTGCAATACGCGGAGAAAGGTGGATTGGCTGACGGAGAAAATGCGGGAGGCGAACTTCACTGTGAGCAGTATGCATGGAGAGATGCCGCAGAAGGAGCGGGACTCGATTATGCAAGAGTTCCGGCAGGGGGCAAGGTATGGATGAACTATTGTATTCCGTCCTTTTTCACGTTCTGCTGACAAGAACGAACTATTCTGATCAGTCGCGTCCTCATAACCACGGACGTCTGGGCCCGTGGAATCGACGTGCAACAAGTCTCCCTGGTCATCAACTATGACCTGCCCGGAAACCGTGAAAACTACATCCACCGCATAGGTCGATCGGGCCGCTTTGGGCGAAAGGGTGTCGCCATCAACTTTGTCAAGAACGACGACGTCAAGATTCTCAGAGACATTGAACAGTACTACTCAACCCAGATTGATGAGATGCCCATGAACGTGAGCGACTTGGTTTGAGTTTGCTGGTCTTCATTTGTGTTTTATGCCACGAATTGTCTGTACTGGGCCGTCATAGGGGGAGACTGGCACTGTGTCCTTTTAAGTTTAAAAAGTGTGTAAGGGAATGGTTAGAGAGTGGCCTCTGGTTGTGTAAATTTGTTATGGCGCACACAAAGGACCGGTCGCTGATTGCGGTGGTCGGCGACGAGGACACTGTGACGGGGCTTCTCCTCGCGGGCGTCGGCCACATTGACTCGAAGCAGAAGAGCAACTTTCTCGTGGTCGACTCGAGTTGCGTGTCGTAGTTCGCAGCTATCAACGCCCTTACCAGGAAATCCAGAAACTACGCTGTCCACCCTCGAAGATGCCTTTCTCGAGTTTACGAAGAGAAAGGACATTGCTATCATCCTCATCAACCAGCACGTGCGTGACGAGACCAACCAGTCCCGACAATCCCTCACACTCCCCTGCGACAGGTCGCAGACGACATCCGCGCCATGCTCGACGATTATCACCAGGCATTCCCCACGGTCCTCGAGATCCCTTCAAAGGACCATCCGTACGACCCGGCGAAAGGTTCCACCCCCGCCGCCGCCGCGTGCTAACTCACCTTTCTCACATCTGCTCTCGTAGATTCCGTGCTCAAAAGAGTGCAGAAACTCTTCGGTGATGACTCAAAGTAGCCTGTTTTCACCTTTCGGGTGGCACGACGCCAGCAGTGTTGAGCGAGGGCCTCCCTTATACTGATCCAAGTCGAATAAAGAGCATGATTACATCTACGAGTTGTGGACACCTTTACCCACGCTGCATCGCAAACATGCATGGGTAAGCGCCTAGTAGATCAACAGCAACTAAGCATCTCAACAACCTAATGACACTTGACGTTCTCCTGATGCATTCATGTTTTTCAATGAAAAATAGATGAGAAAAGAAGTGAAGGCAATGTAGAAGAAAATCTTTAGTCTTTGGAAGGAATGGAAAGGATAAAGGGTGTGTGTGTGTTTTTTGTTGGTTTCAGCCAACAAGGACTTGCCTTTTGAAAAGAACCTGAAGTTAGGCGAACACGCTTACAGCAATTAGAAGCGATTTTTTCTTTCAAATGCTGAATTCGTGACATAAACCACTCGATGTTGGTCAGTTGTCCAATGACGCGGCGACACCATCCTGCTCCGAAACAGTGTCATTGTCCAGCTTCATACTCAACGTCGTTGTCGTCGCGTCTGTCGATGTCGAACTAGGCGACATCGTCTTGCTCGGCAGCCTCGTTGTTATCACGCCTTTCTATGTCAGACTCAGCGTTCCTCTTGCTCGGTGGTAACATGCTGAGCTTCATTCTCGCCATCGTTGTCGTCACATCTGTCGATCGCGGATTCCGCGACTTCCTCTTGCTCGGTAGTAGCGGCTTGGACCTGATTCTGACCATCGCTGTCGTCGCGCCTCTTAGCGAAGGACTACACGTCAACAGCCGCGTCTTGTTATGCGCAATCAGCGTTTGCAAGGGAAGAGGCGGCGTTGAAAATAGGAGCTGCTAAACGGAGACTACGAAAGCAATAATGTAGAGACTCTGAAGCTGCATATTTTGTGATGTTTTCTTGAAGGCTTTTGGGGACATAAATCCTCCCTGTTCAACGGCAAGCTACCATTCATAATTATTTCGCAATAAATGAGCTTCTTTAATCTCATGGCATCCACAAGCCAGAAAGAGAAATCTAGGGCAATATGACGTGCTTCTGACGGAAGGTGCTGCGAGATGCTGCGAGCAAAGCAAAAACAAACGGCAGAACGAGACCAAAACTGTCGGGTCAGTATTTAAAATAGTTATGGCTCCTGAATGAATTACGTTAAGATGTGGAGCGCCCGCACAGAACTTCTCTGTCGAGATTCCTGCCACGCTCAACAGACAATCAACCGTTATGATGCCCGAAGTTGACGAACTTTGCATGGAAAGGTGCAAATCCTGGATGCAAACTATGCCTCAATATGAGTTGAGCGGTTGAGGCTGGATCAGGGTTCAAGCAATCAATGGTTTGATAAATTGTGAGCGCGGCCACTCCGACCCATTCCCAGAAACAAAACCCAAAAACACATTCACGATGTACACCACTATCCTTGCGATTGTCACTCTTGCTTCCGGTAGCGTCTCTGGGGCTAACATCAAGCGTGGTCAGGGTCTGGGCCTCAAAACCGGGGAATACTCACTTTCCACCGAAGACATTACGTGTGGCCCCAACGTTTCAACGACTATCGCACCAGCTTTGAGCCAGGAAATCTGCATCCACAGCTGGCACCAGGCCCAGACAGGGTTTGGCTTCAACACCGTCGCCAACAAGGACTGTGGACCCAACAGTTACAACCGCCTCGCGCCTTACTTTGGAAACAATACGGCCGGGTTTGTGGATGTAGTGAGTCAGACGGATGACACGCAGCTATACATCTACGCTGGGTCCATGAACAAGGACGCGGACGGACACCTCATTGTTGACGAGTCGCAGCTCTGTCGCCTGCGCTA
>MU614602.1:0-63294 GCA_025201725.1 Chytriomyces sp. MP71
ACAACAAATATGATCATTTGAGTCTTACGAGCGCTTGTAGCACTCTGATTGGCATACGTGAGCTGCTGGTTGCCCGCTTCAACTTCAAAAATTGCTTTGTCCACCCGCTCCTCCGCCAAGTCGAGGAATTCTTGTTGAGTCTGTTTGCGCGGTGAGTTACAGCAACAGACATGTAAGGACACGAAATTACGTTTATCATGAAGTTCAGCTCCTGCATCAACTCAAAGAGCTGAGTGATACTTTGAGTGAGCTGCTGTAAGTCCCGGTTCCGCTTTTCGACCTCACCCAGCACGCGCTGCTGGTCGGCAACGGAACTAGAAAGCATGGCCTTGCTGAAGACATCTGAGCGACCAGAGTCGACAGCTAATCACAAACAGCAGGTCAGTTTTACGATGTGGAAATTAAAGGAGCGCACCTTCTCGGATTTCATCGTCTGTGGCATTTGGTTTGGCAATTTTGTACTGTCGAGTAATCTGCGACCGCCGAGCCGCCTTGACGGCATTTTGTACATTCTGAAACTCCTGAGCAGCTTTGTTCAGTTTTTTCAAAGCAGTCTGATACTCCTGCGAACGAATGTCCCTAGGTCCACGCTTTGACTTTGCCAGAATCTTGATGCCGTCTTTCGTCTGCTTCACCAGTCCTTCCGTCTCGCTTGTGACCTGTTCCAGCTTAGCCTCAAATTCTACGCGAAGGGCGAGCAGTCAACTAAGCTGTTTGAGGCAGCGAGTGCCCAGTCACAGAGATCAAAACAAGACACTCAACTCTCAACCTGGACTTGATCCACCTCCTGCTGAATCTTGACATTAAGCCACTTGATTTGATTCACGTTCGCATCAATGGTGGTCAAATACTGGTTAATGACGTCTCGCTGCCGGTAAAACGTTTCTATGTTCTCCGCCGGGAGCAACAGCGTCGTGTCCAAGGGGATGTTCGACTTTGTCTGCTCATACCACGAGCCGGCGGTCTGCGGGTTGCCGGTCCCATAGCTCTGCTGGGGCTTAGCGGCGTACGCGGAGATGGGGGCCACCTGCTGAAACTGGGCCTGCTGCTCCTGCGGGGGTGGAACGAACGAGGATGTGGTCTGCAGGCTCGGTGTAGAGTCCAGTGGATTGTATGACCCAGCGCGAGCGGGCTGTTGGGTACTGTGAGTAAACAGGACAAGTGGCGGACTGATAATGCGGACTCACGTTGTTGAATGCTTTGGAACGGTCCTTGGCCATGTTGTGTGCTGCTATCCATTACCGCACGTAAGCACGATGAGTCTATGTGCGAACGGTGGTCTCACCTTTGAAGGTTCGATGGGGAATGGATCGTCCAGGCGATTTCCTCCTACTTTGTCCACGCCATGTTCAACTTGGTGTGCAACGTTGTCGAACAGCCAATCCCCATTCAAACAATGAACATATTGCGTATCTTGCCTGGACACTAGTGTGTATTCGGCAACTGCAAAAAGATCAAAGCACGTTCACAGTTGGCTTATTTTCTGTTCATCATATGGAAAAATCTCTTGTTTGGTCATGCTTGAATACTTAAATATCCGCAGTTTATGCCAAATTTAAGAATGATTTAGTATCTATTAAATACCATTTGCATAATGCAAGAACATATATATTTTCAAGCCAACTGGGTGCGCGCAGTGAGTATAAAGTTGGTCAAAAACGACAGGTCATGAAGAGCTAGGGTCACGAGCTTGTCAGCCCTGGTTTCCACGTCCTAAGTGTCAGTGTAATGCCATCTCATGAACAGTGGTTTTTTCTTATTGGAGGTCTGTTTACCAGATTGAGTGCCATGTAATAATTCTGACCAAATATTTGCTCCTACTACTACTACTTTCCAACAAGGCTTGTGCATTACTCTTTGAAAGTAAAGAATTCCATAACCTAATCTAAAGCTTAGAAATACGCATGAGGAATGACTGTTTCAGCTACAAATCCACCAAATCAGAAAGTTTGTATTCATCCGAGCACAGCTTGGTTGTGGGCGTGACTGTGTGTGCGGCATTTCGCAGGTGAGGGCAGTGACCGTGCGGAACTGGATTGGATGGCCTCAGGCCGGTGCATGTCGAAGAACTGAGGGCGAAGGGCCGTTCGTGAACAGGGGTGAGTGAGCATGCAGCCGACAGGTTTTTTTTTATTTTTAGCAAGCGATCGATGAAGGACACAATTCATCCAATCACAATTGTCTCAAATCAATATTAATTCTATAGCAACAGTTGACCATAAGAGAGACAACACATTTTGATCGAATGACCAAGGTGAGTCTGTGCACAAGTCAAGCACTATGAAGATGCGATTGTTATCTTTGTTGTTGGTTGTCAACTTTGTAGTCTGCACCTGAATCAAATATTTCTATGAGGCTCTGACTCCACAAGAGTTGAACTGCTTGCGTTTGCCAATCTGTCCTGTAAGGCAAGCATTGGCACACACTGGAAAGGTTCAGATTCTTGTTGTGTTGAGCCAGTTTTTTTGAATAAGAAACATAGAGAGCCTTCATGACGTACTCTCCTGCTAAATATCTTACTTCGCCTTTCACTTTTTTCGAAGAATACTATTTTTTGTGATCGCGAGACATGTCAGGAAGTGGGCCAGCATCAACCGACCACGAGGCCAACGTTGAGGCGGAGGCTTGCATCGAAACGCGGAAAGCACAGACTGTGATGACGGTTGGCCACGAAGTTGTGAGCGACACTTGGATTGTGGACGAAGGCGGCGACGCGGGCGAAGACCTCGGCACGCAAACAGGTGAAGCAGCGTGCGTTGGCGCGGAAAGGAGCGAGAGGAAGCCCAGCTGAGCTGACGCGCAAAACTCGTTTGTCAAACGCAGAAGTTGCCGGCTTCGAAGCGGGATTCGAAGTGGTGCCCACGCCCGCGGCCACCCCGCTCCCGTTCCCGCACCCGGACACTCCCGTCCCGCTTCAACCCGCAGAAGATGTTGCTGCACAGAATAGTCTTCCACAGTGTGTTGTCGCAGTCGATGGCGCGCAGTTTCTCCTCTTCCCTTCGCAATCATCGTCCAATCAAATCACGATCCCCGCTTCCATCCCCGTCCCCCGGAGCCCCAAGCGATATCCTTCTTCTTCCCATGCCACTTCTTCTTCGTCCTCATTTTCTGTCTCGGATTCAACGATGTTATCTTTTGCCATTTCCAACCTTCCTGTTCTCCTTGCTGATGCGACGCCGCAGTATCTGGAAGAGATTTATGAAAGCGAACTAACACTTTTGATTTCAGAGCTGAAGCACATGTTCAGTTTAGATGCTCCGGAACTGGAAGACGGGAGCGCCGAAATGGTCGCGGGCGATGAAGCTGGAGCCGGAGCCGGAGCCGGATCACAGAGTACAATGCAGTATCCTTTGACACATGAAAGCATGCCTGGAGCTGGAAATCAGGAACCGCAGGAAGGTGGCGAGACTGATACGGAGAATGTCCATGTAGAAACCATAGATGGAGAAGCGCAACAAAACGGATCACAACAAGGTGGGGACGACCTAGAAGTAGTGATAGAATTCCCGCAATTGGGTCTCTCATTTTCCGAGGTAACACGCGCCTCAGAAACATTTTTTCCAAACTCACCACTCGATCCCAAAATAGACATCCACCCACCTGAAATCATTCAATCTCAACCGCCTATACACCCTCCACAAGTCCTACCACGCCCACCAGAACAACTCCTCAAGACCGACTCCGCCCCTGCACATTACTCTGCGACAGCAGCCGAACCCTTTCGTAGCACGCATGCGCGAGCTGCACCGCGTGCTGGAAACAGTGGACCCCGGCAGCCAGTGGCTCCCGCGGAACATGCAGAATGGTGTAACTGCAGAGGAAGGCGGAGACGCAGTGGAGGAGGAGGATGCGTATGTTTACGACGTGGCCGCCGTTCAGGAAGAAGATGTTTTTGTGGGTGGTGAAGATTTTGACGAGAAAACGGCGGAGGACGAGCCTGGCGATGTCGCGGTTTCGCTGACGGATGCTAACGTGGTTACCGTAGATGGAAGTGCGGCGACTATGGAAATGAAAGGGAGTGTTATGGCGAACGTTGCGGTGGAGTATGATGCTGGGATGGAGAGCGGTGGCGCGGAGTTTGGTGCGTATATATTCTCGTGTTCGATGTGCCCTAACCGTAAAACATGGGCCAGATAATACTGAATACTATGAGCAAGAACCAATTGACGGTGAATATGACACAAATGCTTCCTATGTAGATCCACAAGACGTGCAGTTTCTGGATGGCACTGAAGGATATGCAGGACCCGAATACAATGCAGACGAACAAAACGAGCTACAACAGCCCTACGATGAAAGCTATGACGCTGCGGTAGCGGCTGGTGAGGTTTGGTACGAGGAAGAGGCTGAGGCACTGGAAGAAGGGGCAATTGATGACGAGAATGCCGCTCTCGAGGATGCAGAGGCAGATGCGCGTGGAGAAAAGCGCAAGACTCCTTCGGCTGAGATTGAGGCACTTAAGGGGTCTGGTGAAGGCGACGTATCTGAGCTAGCCCTTGACGGTGGCGACGATGGTGATATATATTGCTTTTAATTACGTTCATATGGAGGCTTATTTGGAAACTATGATCAGGTAATCAACAAAAAAAGCCGCGTATCTGAAGCAGCCCGTAATCATATTCTGACCTACCGCCAAGTCTTCCTCGGATACCCACTCCGTCATGATCATTACTTCTTTCTTTTCGGGGATATCATCAGTTGATTGTTGTTTTCTTTCGGCTCCTAGCGCAGCTTGTGAACTCCCTCCTATTTACTTTTGTGTGTCATCGTAAATAAACAAATCTGTGCTTTACGCTTCTTTTTAATACTTAATTTACATTCTCTCACGCTCCAGTTCACTCTCTCTCAATAGGGCTTGTGGGCGGGGAATCCTTCGGATGGTGATACTACGTTTGCGAGGCATACTGGGGCGAGGCTGGACAAGTTGGAGGGTGCTATCGTGTTCAAATTAACTGACATCGTTACAAAGAATGCCCATGTTCGTGGGATGCTGCAAGGCAGTATGTAATTGCGGCCAAGTAATGGATGTATTGACAGGGTTGTGAACGAAATTGTTCTTGGGCAGTCACAGTCAAATCATGTACTTATCATGGTGTCAAAGATTTTACGGATGTTTGTGCTATTCGATATGTCATTCATGTATCGATTGACCTAAATTCATGAGGGCGGTCGAGGTCTTTGCTTCCGTAGAAGTATTGGAGCTGGAGATGCTGCGCCAATGAGTCATATGGGTTGATCACTGCATAAATTAAAATGAATTCATAAGTGAAAGACGAGGAAAGGAAAAGCAGGAAAGGCAAGACTCCCCGAGTTTATTTCAAGCATATTCCCGGAACCGCTTCCCCTCCAATCCCCACTCCAGACATATATCCGTGCAAAGAAAACAAAAACTTCATCTCTCGCCCCACCCGAAAAGTAAACGCCATTCAGTCACACAGTCTGTAGGACCTCATTGTATGATCAAGTGGCATACTTTCTAGTCCACTCCCGTGCCGAAGCCTCGTACTTTGCACGGTCCGTCTTGTACAGGTGCGCTATTTCGGGCACAAGAGGGTCATCCGGGTTGGGGTCCGTCAGCATAGAGCAGATGGACAGCAGTACTATGGGCCGACATTATGAAATGGGGCGACAGAATCTGCATAAGCGTGCGCCAAAAAGGAACTCAAAAATCTTTTGCTCACCCTTTGAGATGGTGAGTGCCGGACTCCATTGATCTTTCAGGATATCCAAGCAGATGGACCCGTTACTGTTGATGTTGGGGTGGTAGATACGGGTCGTAAAGTTGATCTTGGGAGGTTTGAAGGGGTAATCCGTGGGGAAGTGGATGGAAAGGAAGAAGACACCGCCAGAATACGGGCTGTCAGACTGTCTTGGAGATTTTTTAAAATGGAATTTGTTTGTTTGAGTGAACGATTCGTCAGGGAAGAAAGGACGTATACGCACGGGACCCATGATGGTTGCCTGAAGGACGAGAAGATAGATTCGATGGGTTGCCGGGAAAGGACATGATGCGTTAGGAAGTTAATGACATGCCATTCCCATTGAATGAGCAAAAGACCTCGCACCTGCCAGTGCTAAACAAAGAAAGGAAGGTCGGATTCAGTAAAGCACACTACAATTCGCAATAACGAACGGGACTCACAAAGAGGTCCTCGCCGGCGGGTCCGGCACTACAGGAGGAGGGCGGGTCCCGTCCGAGATCCTGTAATTCCTGCATAACAGTACAACTAATGATCAGCAATCATCGCGTACGCAGGAGAGGTGCAATGCAGCTGGGAAAGGAACAATGCGAGACACAATGTGCAAAATGAAAATCCCGCCTCCCGTACTGCAGCGAACAACCGCAAAACCCCTCCGTATTCCTCCCTACCTCCCAAACGCGGTGTGCGCCTGTACGTAAGATACCGCGCACTGCAACGCCATGTTGCCGCAAGGAACTTTCCTTGGAGGTTGTGAGCCACCCTGGATCTTGCCCCGTCCCACTCAGCGAACGCTCTTCCACCCGTGCCACCTACTCCCGATCCAGAGGCCAGGCTGGGAACGCTCACTAGCTCACTTAATACGTGCCTTGTTGATCCGCTTCAAGGCCATTTCGATGATGTTTTTGTTGGAGGCAGAAAAGAGTCCAAAAAACCGTCACGGAAGTCCGTCGAATCCACTGCATCAGTATCAGCGGCAGTCACTCTCGCGTGCATCACAAACCTTACACGTTGAAAGCTGCAGCTATGTACCGCGTGTCGTTACGTGTTCCACTTCATCATTCTCAACCGAACGGTTCTATTTCCCTTTCCAGCTTTTCATTCACAAGTTTCATGTGCCAGAGGAGTCAAAACAAAATTTCGGGTATGTTCTCCGGCTCATTCGCTAAAAAGTCGTCGCGCTGTCCAAAAGCCACAGCACTTCCAATCGTCCTTACCATAATTAAATTCAACCTCTGGAGAAAGCCTTATCTTCCCAAAAAGAAGATGTCGAAAACTTTTCGAAAATTGAGTATCGAGCAACGCAAGAACCCTCGGCGGCCAACACAACTGCAGTCGACTTTGAGGATGTGGTCCGCACAGGTCAATCCATTGGCGCGCAGGATTTTTGCGCCCACAGAGGTTCCAGTGTTAGTATTTGGACTTCTGGTCCCTTATCTCGCTTGTGTGATCGATGGCCCTCCGCTCGCCCTGACCTTCCGGGAGCTTTCTCGGATATATTCAAGTGAACACATCGGCTTGTAACAGTAGCTTTGACCTTGCACGTGACGCAGATACTTGGAATGGAACGCTCTGCCCTACCAACCAAAGGATCTTCCGTCACTTCATTCCGACGCAAGAGATCTGACGAACGCTTCTCCACGAGCCATTGTGAAGAAGAATTACGACACACTCTTGGACGAGCGCGTGAAGGCCGGATCGCTCGAGGGGTAAGTCCCTCCTGTCAAGCGTCCACGTCCTGCCGTCTCACGATCTAACTTCACGGGCTCTCATAGTGCGAACTTTGCAGCTTCTTCATGCACTCATCTTTGTTTTCAAGGATGTGGCGCTTCAGTTTGTCGGAAACCTGTTTGACTTCTTCCTTTCGCGTCCTCCTCCGGCCACATTCTCCCACAAGAGCATCCATATTTGCGGTGCTTGGTGCGACTTCGGGAGATACGGGTGGTGCGGCCATCTACGGGCTTCGCGGAAAGCGCAACGTGGATGTGTTCATCTTGCATCCCAAGGACCGCATCTCGCCTGTCCAAGAGCAGCAAATGACCTCTGTCCTGGATCCGAATGTACACAATATTGCTGTGGACGGAGCCACCTTTGACGACTGTCAGGAGATGGTTAAAGTGTGTTTTGGCGACCTGAAGTACTAAGAGGGACCTTCACTCGCTTGCCGCCGTCAACTCCATCAACCGGGCCAAAATCTTGGCGTTTGTTACCGGGTCGTCTTGAAGGAATATGGACTAGAAGGTGAATTTCATCGGTCATCCTTACTAGAGTAGCCGAGTCCTAACTATTGCGACCGGTCCAGCTGAAAAGGACGCCACCAAGATCCCAACCGTCAACGTCTCTGTTTCCACCGGCAACTTTGGTGATATCCTTGCCGCATACTACACCAAGCGCATGGGCCTCCCTTTTCCTCGACCTTCTCATCGCCACCAACGACAACGACATCTTGCACCGCTTTCTCGAAACGAGCGTCTACTCCATGCCACAGAATCCCACGCCGAATGCCTCTGACGCGGTACTCATGACGTACAGCCCGGCCACGGACATCCTCGTCAGCAGCAACTTTGAGCGCGTGCCCTGGCACTTTGTCTTTGCCGA
The DNA here is from genome assembly GCA_025201725.1 of Chytriomyces sp. MP71. Taxonomy (NCBI): domain Eukaryota; kingdom Fungi; phylum Chytridiomycota; class Chytridiomycetes; order Chytridiales; family Chytriomycetaceae; genus Chytriomyces; species Chytriomyces sp. MP71. Next base: position 8,298 of record MU614602.1, read on the forward strand.
GTTTGGCGAGAATGCTAATCGTGCGAGCGAGGCGATTCCGAGTGGATGGTGGCGCTCAAGACGGCAGGACAATTCGAGGTGCCGGAGTGCAACTTGCGGCAGGCGAGGGAAGTGTTTCGGTCGCAGCGGGTAACAAATGAGGAGACTATTGATGCGATTCGTTGTCAGTTCCAAGTTTCGAACTTACATTTTCCCAACCTGCCTGACTTAGCAACAAATTTTACGTTTTGATAACGACCATTTGTAAATAATCCGACTGGTCAACTATGTGAGAATCCATGTTCATTCAAAGCTTTATTTCAAGCATATTTAATTTCAGCTCATCGTCCAGCCGCATCCAGCTCCTCACGGACCTGTCTCACAGTATCAACAATGATGCCATCCAACCCCGCCCACATCAACCGCTTAGCATTTCCCTTCACACAATTCAAACCCCCATACGTGAGCACCAACGCCCGCCCGCCGCGCATCACCTCCTTGGCCCGCGCAATAAGAGCCAAGTCCGCCAGAACGGGTGCCGCGCTCGTCACGATGCCGTCTAGGCCGAAACGCGACGCAAAGCGCGCCGCGGCCTGGACGCTGTTCAGTCGCGTGTCAATGGTTTCGTGCGTGCCGCCCATTGTGAGGAAAAGCACAGGGTATCGTGACTGTGAGAATCGGACAATCAGGTCAGATTCATGGAGCGCGCAGTTGGGAAAGGGGCACCTGCTTTAGCTTGGCCATACGCGCGGCCTCCGCGTTGAAGCAGGAAAAGATGATGGCCCGTTCATCGCCGGCGTGGTCGAGGACCGTGTTGAGGATCGCATCTACAAAGCGGTTCGCTTCGAAAGATTTGAGGCCCTCTCTTTCAATTTCATCGGGCAAAGGGTACTTGATTTCAATGTTGAAGCCCAAAGATGTGGGGAGGGTCTGCAAGGGAGAGTGTTCAGAAGCTTGTTAGACATGGCTGTTGGCTGCGTGAGTGTCAAACCAAACTTGCAAAGCTTCCTTTAGGGTCGTGAAGGGTTCTTGAATGCATCCAACATAGTTACCCTTCCATGGCCGCTTCGCTTTCTTTGTGCCAGTGATTTCACTGGGGAGCGGGGCAAGCGCAACCAAGTTCCCGGTACTTCGGGCTCTTCGCAACGTCGTAGCCCTGTCAATGGTTTCTGGATATTCACGGGCAGAGACAGCAAACTTTGGCTTCAATGCCCGAAACTCCTGCTCTGTTAGGTCGTTGATTTCCACATGGAATCCCGTTTCGTCCAGCACATCTAAGCAACACCGATGAAGCTGTGTCAAAAGATATCACACCCACATTTCAGTTATTTTACTCAACTATCATGGTAGAGCAGCACGACCCCATCCTTGGAAACCTGCGTGTCAAATTCGACAAAGTGTGCGCCAAGCTCATGCGCCTTGGCAAAGCTCGCTATGGTATTTTCACCTAACTGAAGCACTTGCCCGCACTTTTGTTGCGCGTCCAAGTTCATCCCGAGGCCGCGGTGGCCAACGAGAGTCGTTTTTCCATTGGGGGCCCACTCAAAGGCGGTCTTTGTAGGCAAGTTGCGGAGGGGGTGGGAGAGGGGTGTTGTGACAATGTATTCAAACGTGAACGTTCCAAGGAAGCGGTTGTTTGTGGCTGGTTGGGTAGAGTAGAGAGGGACGGACACGCGCCCGCCCTTGGGATCAATTTCGCCCATGAGCGAGACAGGGTTTGCTCTACCCAGAGGCGGAGTAGATCCGAAGGCGAGGACTGTTGTGGTTTTAGATGGATGAAAAGGGTATGAACAAGTTCAAATACCACGCCCTGAATGGACCAACTCGATCTGGATACGGGCGAGCCTCCACTCCAACAAAGAAGTGTAAAACATTAGCGGATCTGCTTCGATCGGCGCCGAAGTTCGCGTTGTCTTCGCCGAAGTTTGCCCTTGCGTTGCAATGCCGACATTGACAAGCGTAACGTGTACCGCATCGAATGGCGTAGACTCAATCAAATCTACGACGTTGGTGTCGCACTGGCGGCGCACGTCAAACGAGGAAAGGTAAACCGCGACTTGGCACGTGTTGGTGGGAAGAGTTTCCATTTTTGAACACAAGCTTTTTTTGAAATCGACCACGCTCCAACAAAGCAAACCAAATAAGACCTCTCACTGCATCAAACCATGGAAATTCCACCTTCGCCAAACTCACTTCCCGCAACACTCCCGGCAACACTGCCGAATTTACTCCCACCCTTCTTGCTCCCCTTCAGTGCCGCCTTCAAATTCGCCTCCAAAATCTCAAAGCTCTCCGTCCCCACCCTCAAAATCTCACATCCAAACTCTTTTTCCATCTCACGCATCTCGTCATAACTCGCGCGGTCGTGCACGAGGATGATGCTCACGCCGTTGCGCCCGAAACGCCCCGTGCGGCCAATGCGATGCAAGTAAATGTACGGGTCCACGCGGCGCGTCTCGTTGATAGGCAGGTCCACGTTGATGATGAGATTCACCTGCGCCACATCTATGCCACGCGCGAGCACGTTGGTCGAGACGAGCACCTTGTACTTGCCGTCGCGGAAACCGCGCATAATGTGGTCGCGCTGGGCGCCCGTGAGGTCGCTGTTTGGCGATTCGTTTGAGTCTGAGCATGGGTGGGCGGGTGTGACGGGGAACTAACCCGTGGAGGAACGCGACGGCAAAGTTCTCCGCCTCCATTCTATCAACAATTTCCTCGGCCATGCGCTTGTACTGTGATTAGGAGCCAAGGAGGTTTAGTGCCCCTCAAATCACTGGCCAACAAGTATTTCACCCGAACAAAGACCATGCTCTGCGCTACAGTCAATAGACCATACAGTGCAATCAACATCTCAATCTTATGAGCCTCGCCATTGCAGTCAATGTAGCACTGCCGGATGCCCCTCAGGGTGAGCTCCTGCGACTTGAGGCGCACTGTGGTCGCCAGCCTGTCACCACACAGCTCCATCCCATACGCGAAAAACTCGTCCGACCAAGTCGCGCTAAAAAACAGCAGCTGGGCACTTTTGGGGATGAAGGCGCGCACCGCGGAGGTGTGCTCCTCAAGCTGGGCAAGAAGGTTGTCTGCCTCGTCCAGCACGAAAACCTTGACTTGGGTCGGGTCCAGGACTCTGCGCTGGAGAAAGTCCATGACGGTCCCAGGGGTGCCGACCACGATTTGCGCATCCAGCTTGCTGCCGCTGGTAGACGGGAATGACGAGTTTAAAAAAAACAAATAGAATAGCCGAAACAGAGTCAGTCTGGTTGATCAAAATGCTTACTTGCGAACGTTCATTTCCTTCACAGCCTCCTTGATAACGATACCCGTAAGTTGGTTCATCTCGTTCAATACGTCAACGATTTGCTTCGCGAGCTCGCGGGACGGGGCCAAGCATAGTGCCTGCAACGCAGGGTTGGTCTTGTCCACGCGATAGAGCATTGCGAGTGCAAAGATGGTCGTTTTGCCAGTTCCAGAGTGCGACTGAACCATGGCATTGCGTGGCGGGTTGGCGAAAATGACTGGAATAATCTGGGATAGTAGCACATGGCGCGAGCGTGGACCAGTTTAGTTTTGTTTGTTGAGTTTTCGTGTGAGTGGGTGGCAAATGGGTCAACAGAAGGCTGATTCAAATAAACGGGTCTCGAAACCATTCAAAGAGGTCCGCATACCGTTTCTTGCACCTTAGACGGCTTAAAGAAGCCCATGCTCATGATGGCCTTGTACAGTTCCTCCGGCAAATTTAACTCTTCAAACCGCTTCACGCCTTCAAACAGTGCCGCGTCACTACACTCAATCTCGCCTGCATTTTCTTTGTTGAGCTCCTTCGGTAGCGCACGCGCAGGACCTTCTGCTTTTTAGGAGTTTACTTAGAGATGCTGCCATTCTCTCGTTTCAGGAATAAAATGCAAGGTCCTGTGGAGGGACCACCAGCGCATGCGGTTGGAAACCGTCTCGGATGCACTCACCGAAACCGGTGCGCTCGCTTCCCTTCTCGCTGAGAGAAGAGCTCGTCTCGTCCATTTTGATAACAAAGTTTGTTTTTGTTTTGTCTCCCCCGCAGGTGTTCCTCACGCTTTCCTTTACGCGTCCATCGTTCATCCTCACCACGACGAGTGAGAATGTCTCAACAATGAACGTATCATGGGATGATGGTACTCTAATATCAACACAACTAAAATTGACGAACTCCTGTCACAATCTTTCCAACTTTCCGTATTCGCATGACAGTGGTTTCATTTGACGTCAGAATGAAGGGCGTCCTGTACGGCTAGTTCTAGTCTGTAAGGTTGAGTTGGGTGGAAGTGGCAAATGATGAGGGTCGCAGTTCAATCTCCTGAGCATCGCAGTATTAATTACGACACAAATATTAATTTACCAGGAATAGAAAATAAAACTGTTCTTTATATAACCTGAATTGTAGATGCAAATTGTGCTTTTATCGAGAAAGGAAGGCGTGGTCGGCTCTAGATTTTGATGGTTTCCAATTTTTTTTGCTGCGTTCGCACCGGCCGGAAATGCTCCACTTCCTCTCCTCAAGCATTGCACCGCGGCCAGTGGAAGGGAAAGGAAACGGCTTCGTGTGTGTGGATCCAGAGGGTATTCACGAGGACGTCATGTTGCTGAAGGAGACTCCACTCGAATCCTGGGGGTGAGACCACCCTGTTCATCGGTTGCTGGAGCCGCCCTTTGAACTTACGACTTCACTAAAGATCAAACTACGATCCACCAGCCACTGCTGTCCGGCTTCTAATCCGCTCCGAATCAGACTTGGAAACGCGTGCACGACTCTCTCACCTTTTCCCCACCACTGATGATATGGCATCACATCACCTGCTGGCGAATTGTACCGAAGAAGCAATTACTCGTGTTCGTCAACTGCTCGCCTCCTATGGATCTTCCATCTGTCCAACAACACCTGAAGTTCAACGAGTCCTTCTTTGCATCCAATGCAACAGCTTCCCCACAGGCCTTCTCGCTACTCTCAGCTACGTAAACCACAGCTGCGCACCCTCCTGTCGTGTGTTTCAGGAAGAATCTGCCACGGGGACCATATACAGCCTGTGGACCACGAGGGCCATAGCGCCAGGGGAGGAATGCACAATCTCGTACTTGGACATTGCCACGCAAGTCATCATGGCACGGGAACGGCGCGAGAGGCTCCTGGAAAAGTTTCTTTTTGAGTGCGCGTGCGAGCTGTGTCACGCACCGGTTCCTTCCATCGGGTTCTGCGGGCCCAACACTGTGGGGCCATGCGGAGAGGATATTCGGTGCAGAACGTGTTGGATAGGACGCGTACGGTTTCAAACGGGATTCTGTGAGGGTTGTGGGCATCAAGCAACGTGCGAGGAGATGCAGGCTAATCAAGAGAAGCATAATATACTGGTTGTCAAGATTCAGAGACACCTAGCAGAGACCAAGAGGATGGTGGAGACATGCGATATGCAATCGAAGAAGAAACAAGTGATCGAACTTCCTGTGGTGCAAAGTTTGCGGAATTATACGGAAACGTTGGAATCCATTTTGAGGCTTGAATGTGAGCCATTCTTTTTTGGAGACCACATTGCGCTTATACCGTTGCGGCATTGGATTGATACACTTCGTTCACGAATACGAAGGGAAGATTGGGCCGCGAGAATGAGACTCAATAAAAAACGTTCTTAATATTGGTAAAAAGGTGCCTCTACCCTGCAGGCCGCCGCGTTTTACACCGGCCGATCTAAAATGTGGCATTTAGGTTGAGTACGTCCTAGTCGTAGAGCGAAGATGTTGCATCATTGTAGTGGTGAACGTCAAGGGTTACCTTCTGTGTATGCATGCAGGCACTTTGCGCTGTCCTGCACATGCAAGTATAATCGCATGGGCAATTTTGGCAGGTATTGTCCTAGTTGTTTTCAGGTATCCCAGAACTGCCATCGCAAGTCTAAACCTTTAATAAAAAATCAAGCTAAAATCAAGTCAAGCCCTCTGCCTCCCCTGTCCACAATTTCATAATATCAGGCAATGCAATGGGCTCGTCGATATCCTCATTACCTTTAAACTTCCTCACTCTCCTACCACGCGAAGCTGGTATTACCATCGGCCTATACCCAGCATCTTGCACTACCCCGAAGCCAAATAAATTGGTTACTCCCCTCCGTCTTGCCTTCTCGCTCGCTACCACCTCCAATGATTTCAATTTCCTCGCATGCGCACCAGTCACACGCGCCACCTCACTCGAGAACACACTGCGCTTGAACCGGGACGCAACCGTCATTGAAAGTGGAGCCCACTTCTTTTTTCTACCTTCTTCTACAACTGGAGCCCTCGGCTCCCATATCTCCACCGCTTCAGCAGCTGCAGACACTGCTGGAATCGCAGATGCGTCCTTGCTCCACCGACTCCTGACCAACTTGGCAGGATCCAGGATGCTCGCATCCACCCTCCGCCCGCGAACCGTCACTGGCGCATACACGCTGTCCACTCGATTCTCCTTCTCGTCCTGCTCCGCCTCACCATCAAGCCCAAGGATCGTCGATAAGACAAGGGAGATCGCAGTCGCACGCGGCGCGCGGTCCAAGACCGCTGTCGCACGGCGCGCGTGGGAATGCGGGGCCGCGGACTCCTCCACCGATATTCGCCGGTTTCCAGGAAGAAGACTGTTCCAGCGATCCTGGGGGTGGAAGAGTGTGCCCCGCCTGCGGTCTTGTCCACCAGCAAATGCTGCGGGAGAGGGCATGGTGCTGCTACGCCTGCGAGCTTGGAGGCTAGCGTCGTCTGAGACGGAGTGGCCTCTGCGGCCAGGAACTTCAGGGCCTGGAGCGAACGTGGTGCGACGGCGATCTGGAATGCCATCAAAGGTGGGTGGGATTTGGTTGATCTTGAGATTGATTGGGACTTCAGGCAGAAGAGAGCTTGCTCTTCGACGGGGAAATTCATCAGCATAAACCGAGCTGCTTCGTCGGTTTTCGGTAGTGATTTCGATTATGGGTGGCGCTCCCTCCGTGACAGGCATGATACTGTTACTGCGTGCAACTCCTGGTGCAAGTTTGACGCTACTGTTGCGACGAATCGAGTCCAAGTTCACTGAGCTACTCCGGCGTTTTGAATCCTGATCCGAGTAAAGGAAGGACTCCCCACCATCATCTGCCATAACTGAGATCATACGCGGTGTCATATATGGCTCTGGTGCTATGCTTTCAAACCGAGATCGGGTGCTTATACCGCTGACGGCGCGTAAACGCTCCGTTCTTTTTGCTATGTTCCTTTCAGCCTCCTCCACTGCTACACCCTCAAAGTATCCCTCTGGGAACCCATGGATGGGTATTACGGTATAAAGGTCCTGAAGAAACGCCTTGCTGACGGCTTCGGCCCGACTAGGGGTCACTGAGTCTTTCGCACTGGAGGCAAAATAAGAACCGCCACCTGTCGTCCCTCCACCATGAGTGAAGCGAATCGTACGCTCAATATTTTTTACGGCAACTCTGTACATTTCCTTATGAATTTCGGTTTTTTTTTCATATTTTTCAATGACCTGTGTATATTGGACCTGGTTTTGAAAGGTGGTCAAATTAGCAACATCCCACGTGTTTCGCAAACGTACATCCGCATTTGGACTGGGCGAGTCAAAGCGTTGATACTTGGCTTTAAAGCGGAGAAATTCAGCCTCGCTGCGAAAGACAGAGTTTTCATGAAAACCGTCAACAGCAGATTTTCTGGGCGTCGCTGATTCGCCGTGGAGCTTGGGTAGTTTGGGAACCGATGAGTGAGATGCGGGCACAGATAAGTCGGGAATTGATACGGCTCGAGACGCTGGCAATCGCGCAGATTCTTGAAACTGAAGTGATTCACTGCTTTGTATTGTCTTCACACAAACGCTTTCTTCTTGAAAGAAATCAATCAAGGCATCTTGAGACTCAAACTTGATACGCGAAACTTCTTTTGGCTCGGGATTGTAGCGCTTTGAGATTGGTAGAATAGGGAGGTTGAGCTCCTTTCTAGCTGCAGCTAATTCTTTGGCCTGCTGTTTGTAAAACTTACTCTTGTAGAATTTTGCTTGTTCGCAAGCATAATTTGGTACTTGTTTCGCACGATGCATCTGGGTTAAGTTTCGTTTTGGTATCAAAGGCCTATCGAAGTGCTTATAAAGCGTGGTGTCAACGCCAGGCAGGAGAGGAGGATACTTCTCGTCGACAGACGCTACGTTGCTGTTCAAGGTGTCTCGCCGGCTTTTTGCGGCAGGCTGCCCATTCTTCAATGATTCGAAGCTACTCCCAAGAAACGAATGTAACGTTGCTGTACTCCCTACAGTTTCTTCTCCTTTTATCTTGACCAAATGCGAGTTCATTGGGCCTGCTATAGACGATTTGCGCACCCCCATTTTCAGTAAAGCTCCAATCTGCTCTTGTTTACCTTTGAACAAGGCCTCAGTGTCTTCGATCCGTGTGTCCCAAATGGTCCTTCTCCGAACAGTCACGTCGGGTGCATGAATTCCCACAAGTTCTTCACGTTTCGTGGCGAGCGCCTGCAACCGCTCGTAATCAGCGACTTGTTCCCGGGCTTTTCGGACCTCCTTCTGTTGTCTCGCGACAACACTTATCTGCCGCCTTTGAGAAATTGACTCCGTTATCGGCTGAGACCTACTTCTAAGCATACTACTTCTCCGTCGCATAGACAGTGGCGGAATATCTCCTGCTACTGAGAGTGGGGTCTGAAATTCCGGCACTTCCCATTTTCGGAACAGGGAAAGCCTTCGACCAGGAAGTAGCGGTATTTGCGATGTACCCTGAACGTACCCAACGTACCCTTGGAGTTGTGCTCCGATTTGGGGGAAAGGCTCGAACTCGTCCAGATCTTCGTCGCGTTCGCGGGCAGTCGTGGTGGTACTTAAGCGTTCTGGAACTTGTGAGAGATTTATAACAGCAGATGGTAGAGAACCGTGACTATCATTATGGACGGATATTGATTTTCTTTCAGCGGGGGCAACGGAGGAGCGTCGTCGAGCAGCAGTCTCTGCGATATCATGTTCTGACGCGACAGACGCGCGCTTCTTGGTCTAAAACGGAATCAGACCAATCTTTCACGGTGATAAAGCACTCACTGGGAGCATGGAATAGATTGCTGGGATTTTCAACGTTCTTGAGATTTCCAGCCCATGGATATGTGGAAAATACTAATATTGGGGAAGAAAGAGTAACAACAACGAACAACAACTCTATCCTGGATTTAAATCACGACATGCATTTTCTAAGCAGTGTGGAGGGTGTTAATGAACAGTTCGAACCCTCCTTGCAATCCCAGTCCGCTTTTTTTGAACCACTGCGAGAACCTGCAAGACTCTTGAGGAATGTCAGCGGCACAGATCGCGAGCTACGGCAGAAAGTTCCCTATTCTTCTACGGACTCAGTCTCCGAAGGGGCAGGTCGAACTGATTGAGACAGTCGGGAAGGGAAACTACGGCTATGTCTACAAGGTTAGACCCATGGCCAACATATGAAAGGTTACAAACATAGCTCGATACAGGGACGGCTGCTCAACACGAACGAGATATCGGCCATTAAAGTCGTGTTCCTGAAAGAGGACGAGCTCAAGGAGACGCTTCTCGAAATGGAGATTCTGAAGGCGTGCAACCACCCGAACATCACACGATATATGGGCCTGTTTCTCAAGGGTCTTGATTTATGGGTCGGTCTTTGCTCATACTTGAACAGCCTGGTGGGATTTAACGATCATCGCCAAAGATTTGTATGGAGTTCTGCGGAGGAGGAGCCCTGGATTCTATTTACAGAGGTATTGTGTTTTTGATTTCGTGCCTTGCGCTTATGGTGGCGAGCTTGCAAGGCTGAGGCGAGTGGTTTTGACATATGAAGACAGCCATGAAGAAACCCTTCAACGAGGACCAGATTGGCTCCATTATCTACGAATCCATCGTTGGTTTGGAATATCTGCACACACAAGCCGCACTCATCCACAGAGACATTAAGGCCGGAAATTTACTTTTGACAGAAGCTGGTGAACTGAAGCTCGCGGATTTCGGCGTTAGCGCAAAGCTCAAAAGCTCTAGCGGCACCGCGCGTACCTTTATTGGAACTCCGTGAGTTGTCTTTTTTTGCTTCGGTGGGGAGGGGATTTGCAGTGATGTTTGAATTTGACGCTATCCTTGCAGTTACTGGATGGCACCCGAAGTTATTGCGTGCGACCCCGAGAGCGCATCCTCTCACACTGCTGCTTACGATTGTAAAGCGGACATTTGGAGTATCGGAATCACGGCCATTGAAATCGCAGATAAAAACCCGCCCCTGAGCGATATTCATCCCATGCGCGCACTGCACATGATCCCCAGCAGTAACCTTGGCCTCGCCAAGCCCAAAAACTGGTCTAAACCGTTTGTTGACTTTGTGGCTTCTTGCCTGGTAAAGGATCCGTCCAAGCGTCCAAGTGCCCGTGAGATTTTGCAGCATCCTTTCATGGTAAAGGCTTCAACATTGCCGCGGCAACAGATCATGTGTGACTTGGTCAAGAAGGCAAAAATAGCGCGAGAGCGCAAGAAGGCTGGTCTGGAGCCTTTGGAGGACGAGGAGGACGAGCAAGAGAAAAAACAGGCTGTCCCGGAGAAGGTGTTACATGAGACGATGCGGCAGGCCAAACAAGCACAGCAGAAGGCGCAGCAAGCTCTTGCGTCTATACCAGCAAATGCAGTTTCTCCGGGCGGCACGGCTCCTATCCCGCAGGCCTCTATTGCTGCTCCTGCGGTAAGTACAACTTCTTATGTTGAATACCCGTTTCTGTCTTGCATTCTTACTCCTATGGTCTATTGTTCAGCCCAATGAAGTGTTCAGACCATCTATGCTAGGCACCGACTTTCCAGGCTTTATTGAAGAAGGCACTGTCTCCAACAGAGTGCTGATACCAACAGCAATGGGTGGAATCGTGAAAGACATCTACGGTGCAGACATTTTGGACGGTAAATTCGTGCTCATGGCGACCGAGCGTGGGCTTTTCTTCAACGAGATAAGCACTCCCCGCATTGAGCCCATCCCTCTCATTCGCAATATTCGCTTCAAACAAGTGCAAGTCTTGTCGGACTACAATGTTTTGATGGCCCTGTCAGGAAAGCACAATCACGTCCGCCAATACAAACTCTCCTCCATCCGCAAACTCATTTACTATCTCTTGGGTATGAATCCCGCTCTTCTTGCAAAAACAAACATGAACTCCGGGCAAGATAGTCAAGCTCAGGGCCCAGAGCAGCTTGTCCCAGAGCTTGACGAGGAATACAAGGTGGTTCAAGACCGCGAAGTCGAAGACGAAGCGACCTTGATAGCGAAGTGGACTAACGACTACATTAAAATCCTCGCAACCAAAGACAGTGGGTCATTCCTTATTCAGCGAACCGAGAGCAGCATCTTCATGGGAGTGCTCTTTGCGCGCGACGTGATTCTCTTTGAATGGGCAAAGGACCCTTACCTCCGCTTCATGAAACTCAAGGCCTTCTGGCTTCCTGAGCTGCCAAAGTTTATGAATCTTATTACTGATGGCCTCAGTGTGCGCGAAGTTTACATGGCTTACGCAATGGAAGCCAACCTGGTGCAAGTGTCGGACAGCAAGGTGATTGAAGTGGATGTGCACCGTGAATTTTTGAAGAGTGCGCAAGCGACTGGTGGTGGATATCGGCCGCGCTGGCAGAGCTTCAATCAGATTCCGTTCAGCGAGGCAAAGCGGAATGAGTTGAAGAGCATGAGTCGACCCAACAATACGGTGAATCGGAAACTCTTGGCGGTAACTGGTCCTGGGAGTGCGGGATCAACGAGTGTCGATCGGTACTTTTTAGGTACGTTCCACCGGTTGACGAGGGTGGTCGACATTTCGAGCCAGCCCATGATGGGAAGTGGTGTGGGCGGATGGAGGGACGGCGTTACATGGCTAGAAGCTCCGAATCACATCGTTATGCGCCCTGTTGACTATGTCATGGCTGTTGGCAGCCGGACTATCGAGGTCGCCGACTGGCGGTCGGCGCACATACTCCAAGTTTTGAAAGTGGACAACTCGGCAACCATCAAAGTATTGGGTGATGTTCCCGGGCGCTTGCTGGTCATGATTGATCGGGGGCGCAAGGGATCAGTCCTCTACCATCTGAAAGAAAAGAAGGAGCCTGTCGCGGAAGGTGAAAAAGGGCAAGATGCTGCGATCGAAGTCAAAGTTGAGTCAGATCTCGCAAAATTGAACCTCCAGCATCCACTCCAAGGGCAGGAACAGCCCCCAGGGCCACAGCTATCACAACAACCGCACCATGCACCGGCTAACAACAAGCATCGTATATTGCCGGATGTCCCTGGACAACAACTTCAACCGCCACAACAGGAGCGACGTCCTCCTTCTGAGATACCAGTTGTGGCGTCGCCCAGGGGCGGAGCTCCGGCGCAATCTCCCAGACTGAGCGCCTCCGAGCGCCCTTCCTCTGCGACAGATCGTTCATCACAAAACGCGCGAGGCTCCCAAGATATTGCTCCGCGTTCAAGCTCGCATGCTGGCTCTACTGCTCAATTAGGTATCGCTGCGCCAGCGGGCGCTTACCAACAGCAACCTTCACCTCAAGGACAACAGTATGCAGCGTATGACCCACGATATGCGCAGTATTACGCCCAACAGCAACAACAGTATCAGTATTACATGGCTCAACAGCAGGGTTACCAGGCTGCTCCTGTTCAAGCCTACCAACCAGCGCCAGGCCAAAGTGGCTACGACTCCAGATATGGTCCACCAGCAGGTGCCCAATACGCGGATCCACGCTATGCAGCCGCTGCGGGACAGTATCATTATTACGCGCAGCAAGGATACGGGCAACAGAGTCAGCCTCCAGGATTTCCGCAACAAGGCCCACCAGCACAAGGATACCAACAAGGCCCGTCCCCGCAAGAACCACGATAAGGACCTGGTCGTTCTTTTCCTTTCTGAATTTTTGTCTCACTTTCTCTTTTTTGGTTATTATTCTCCCCTTTTCTCGATCATGTTGCTGTTCTTTCGTATTGGTGGATGTTGTGTTCGTAATCTGACAATTCATCGGGCAAAATCCAAATTTGGTATGCTGTCCGTCGCTGATCGATCTGACCCAAGACCGATTCCTACAATGCGCGAAGACCTTATTGGCCAGAATCTTTCTCATTCAGATTGCTGGTCTGCTGACAAACCGTTCAATCCACTGTCTCATCTTTACGCTGGCTGTGTTGGTCCTGATCGCCACTATCGATATGACTGCTTCACGAATCCAATTTGCGATATGTTACATATATATGAGCCGTGAAAGACCAGGAGGAGTCGTTGGTTGCCATGTTGTGATAAAGAACAGAAGAATAAGCTGTAACATTGGATCCGATTAAGTGAGCAAGGAACAAGAAAAAGATGAAGTGTGAGCAGATTCCCTGATGATATTTGTCAATCATGGCTGCTGGAATGCACTATATTGAGTGATACTGTGTCAATGGGACCTTGCTGTTGAATAGCGGCATCATTCATGCTCTCCTTGCGCAACGAGTTACTTCGTCGTTCTCGCTTTCAGATGGGTAACAATTGTCAAGGGCTTTTGTTAGAGTCCTTGTCTCTTGTTCTGAAGCCTTGGACGCGATGCTCTGCGACTGCGTCGGTACTCGACGGCACTCGGCGGCACTCGATGGCATTCTGCAAATCAATTTTGCGAGTCTTGAACAAAAAGCTGCACTCCTTCCTGCCACACCCGAATGGTGTCTAAGTGTATATAAGCCCGTGACGCAGATTTACGTTATGTAAAATAAAAGCGAATTATTTCATCCCAATAAGTGCTCGACGAGCCAGTTACCAAAGTTTTCCAACCCGGCGCGATTCAGCAAAGCAGTGAAAGAACCAACGTAATCCATGAAAGAATTTTCAGACTTGGATAAGAAACGGTACCAGCGTAAAAGGGCAACAGTGCCTGTCACCAGAAACACACTGGCCAAGACTCGAACCGACAGCGATGCCGAGATATTAGCCACCTGGGGTTTTCCCTTCCCATGATGCCTCAGCGATTTGGCCTGGCATTCTTGGCACAGTTTGGATCCAAAAGGCCCATTGTCTACCACAAACCGCGCAAGCGACAGACTCAACGCCCATGGCGCGGAAACGACCGCCTTGAACGATCCATATACCACAACGCCTATTCTCCTACTTTCCGACTTCCTATTCCGACTACAACATTCACACTGCCCACACGGACCCTCCGCACCCACCAACGCCGCTGCCCCCGCCCGCGAACCAACAGCCCCACGCTTCCGATGCACAATCGCCACACGCTGCGCAACCCGCAAGACCCCCCTCCGTCCTTCCTCAATCGCCCCGCCGAAGACGCTACTAGGTGTACGCACAGCATCACTGGTCACAGACTCGTCCTCCCCGCTCTCCTCCTCACCCTCTCCCTCCACGACAGTGTAGCTCCCTGAGTCCTCGACCGCACTCTCGGGCAGCTCCAAGTCGCCCAAGGCCTCCGCCCCCGGGGCCGCTCCAATGCCCAATGTAAGCACCATCCCAGGACTCCAGCACTCCGCCGCCCCAGTGGATTCTTCTCCCGCGGGTGGCATGGCGGGGCTCAGGAGGAAGGCGCTAATGTCCTCAGGAGCATCGAACCAGACGTCCATGCTCGGGCTCGCGAAGGGAGTCTGCTGCGGCTGCATGCGCGGAGTGAAAAAAGCTTCCGACGCGCCCGAAAAGAAAGGGCTCGTTGTCGCGTGCAGACGCGGGCTGCGGCCGAGTTGCGTGGTCCGCGTGGAAGAGCGCGAGGTAGCAGCTGCCGGAGGCAGTGGAGGCAGGGGTAAGATGTCGTTAGGAAAGACAGTGTGAATATCGAGTTTAGATCGGATGAGGGCGAGGGCTTTTGCTTGGTGCGGGCTTGGTGATTGGAGGCTGGCATCTTTGCCGTATTTGATTAGGATAGCGTCGCTATGGCAGATTGTTGCGATGCCTCCATGTTCTTTGAGGAGTAGGTGTGGATCAAAATATTGTGACATTTCAGCTTTTGTGAGGAAGAGGAGTTTCTTGCAAGCTTCGGCTGATAGGGCAGTTTTGACGATGGACCACATGCCCGAGTGAAGCCATCCGAAATTAAGGACGTACTAAATATAAGGTGATTAGTCTTGGCAAACGGGACAAGTACTCGCAGGTCTCCCAAAAAAAGTGGCTAGAATTCGCTTCTCGTAAAACAACACACGCACCATGGTACCAAAAATACCTGGATAATGCGTCTTGAAGAGTCCCAGTAGGATTGGCATCATTTCATAGTTTACGTTGGCAAGTCCCACCCCGTCCAAATCCACAATCACACTCAATTGATGTATCAGCCGAGGCGAGGCACCAACATCCACTGCCCAATCTTCATTCTTGCTGACGGCAACCACTGAATCAAGCGAGTGGTCGATTGCCGCCATCGTCGAATTTGCCTTCACGAGGGCATCATTCACGGCATAAATGCATCTGCGCCCCACTTCGAGGACAAATATGAGACATTCCTTGAATTGTGGGATCGAGTTTTTGCCAGTTGCGGCATTATATTTGCTCATATTGATGAGAAGGGTAGGCCGCCCCTGCCTATCTTGTCCATGGAAGCGGAATATGCCCATATGCAGGTATTCGAGTGCCTGTTATTGTAGCAAGAGGATTAGTGTTTAGGTTGATGCCGGGATGATCACGGAACAGGAACAAGGGGTCTGCTATCTCGGACCAACAATGCACGTAACCTCCGAGGCCCAAACCCGCACCTTTTTCGAAAGACTCTTGACTCCTTCAAATTTGATTGTCGAGTCTGAGTCCGATCCAGTGCCGGCCAGGCGCCAGCGAAGGTTTTGGAGGAGAGCCTTCAGGGTCGCCGCCTCGTCGGCCTTCGCCTTAAACATGAACTTATAAAGAAACGCCGGGTCACCGACAAGCGCGGCCGCGTGCGCGAGCGAGCCTTGCGCTGCGAAAACCTCGTTGTCCGCCGCGAGCGTCTCGAGCAGAAGCGACACGATCCGCAGCAGCGACCCCGCCTGCGCAGATACGAGGCATGCGCTTCCGCTCAGAACGGTGCTGCTCAGGACGCTGCCAGGCCCGGCCTTGCTCACAACATTCGTGGACGTCACCATTCCGTGAAGGAAAGAAACCTGTGGATTACTAAACACTATCCACGTGGTGGCTATCCTTTTCAGATGCAACAGAATTGGAGTCATTCCTTTCCCTAATATCAAATAGAGACGGACAAGTTCACGCGCACCTTTCCTCATTGTCAGCTCTGTCGTCTGAGTCAGTTTGTCCAACAGGATTACACACATGATACTCACGAATCCGTGATAAGATTGTATAAACACATTATGTCGCAGCGGTATCAGATTCTCCTGTTCATGGATTCCGTACGAATCCTCGTTTCTCAGTGTAAGTGCGATATTGCCCTGAAGTCGATTTTTTTTTTTGTTTTTTTTTTGGCATTTCATCCATAGTCAACTTATTCCTAATCGGCGGGGTCAAAGCACCTGTCATGTAATTCATGATACCACATAATTCTGCCTAAATTTAAATATGTTCATTCTCATCTAATTCATGATACAACATAGTTCTGCCTAAAGTTAAATTTTCATTTCACTCTCATGATACATGGGTGGAGCATCCACTTCTGCTGGTGGCGCCTTCAGTGCCTTTAGCGCTTGTTGTAATTGCACCCGATTTTCTACGAGTTCAAACAGTGCCATGAGCTCTTCTACGTTGGTAACTTCTATGACGGCCCCATCTATTTGCTTAACACGCACAGTCTCGGCACCGAGATGACCACCACCGTTCAGGCGCACCCACGTCGCGACATCCTCAAGGCTCCAATTCGGCAAATTGGCATCAACAGGCAGTACCATAGAAAATCCTGCGGCAATAGACTCCAGCGAAATGTCTTCTTCGTAGACCGGTAGACTCTCCTCCCGAGTGGCGGGCTCAGCAATATTCCTACGTGGGCTTTGACTTCCAGAACGCATTGCGATGGCCGCACTGACGATAACTAAGCCTACAATGAGAATAACACCGGAGATCAATGCAGTATGTTGTGATTCAACTGCATCAGTGCCGGTATAGGTTGGTGAGAGATAAGTGACAGTCGTCACAGTTTCCATTGCCATTGGATGAAACATAAATTTGCGGCTTTCGTCCCAAACGACCTGGCCAGTAGTGGTGACAAGCTCTAGCGTCCCGTTGTTTGAAATGCAGAGCCCTCGTAAAGTCGTGGAGTTGTTGATTCTGACGGAGATGAACTCCTCAAGGAAGCCGCCACTCATTCCATCAATCCAGAATCCGATAATGCCGTTGCTTGAAACCCCGAACGAATTAGAGTCGTAACTCTTTGCAATCACTTCATCAGGCGACGGAATGACGACGCTCGTGTTATTAGGAATGTCCCGTAGCACTACGAGGTAGTTGGAAAACAGGAGGTATCCCGCGCTGTTGCCGAAATACTCGCAATATTGCATGCTATGGTTTGGTGGTAGGCATACGGGCTCTGGGGTTTTAAGCGAGGTGACGAAAGGCACAGGGCGCCATTCTGTGCAGGCCAGTACCTTGGCTATTCCAGTCATTCTGGTCAATCAAGCAAACGGATTCAATCAATCCCTGTGAGGAGATGGATTCACCAACTGTGATTTTGCAGAAAGGGAGATGGGTCTGCCGTTAATCAGTTACCTTTGTTGGCACGCAACACCTCAAGGCTAGGTGCTGAAAGTTGGCACTCGGCTAAATTTGATATCGAAAATGGTGCCAACGCGCAAGACTTACTCTGACTTGATCCAATAATTGAGTGGCAAGAGTCAAATCAGCTTTCCCGTTCAGATTCGTCATTGTATTATATCTGAGCTAGAAGCGTACTTCATCGCCCTTTACGCAGACCAACAGACTCCATCTGAGTTGCTTCAACGGGAGCTTTTGGGATTTCCCGTTTTAAATGCAATTCCAAGTAAAAGAAGAATTTGCTGGTGCCAAACGCGAAATTGCGCCAGTGGCGACGAATTGAATGGTTAAATGGGAGGCAGACTGCCGTGTTTGTCACCGCACTCCACAACGAAGTGTATTAAATTCTGGTCATTTAAACCCAGCAACCTTTCTTGCAAGACCTGCGCATCTCCACACCAACAATAAATTGATCGAAAATGAAAAGCAACGCCAGACAATGTTCACTTGTACCAATTCAGGCCCAACATTCCTGCGGCCAGTCCCACATCCAACACGCTGTTCCAGATTCCTCTTTCGGGCCTTTCTCTGATATCTTGTGAACTGATTTGGCCTGCATCCCGTTCAAAGTTCCAAAGTCTTCGACTGCAATTGTGAACAGAAGGAGATTCACAAACTGATTTTTACATGAGGTTATAATTCTACAACATGCATTTCCTAAACGGCCTGATAACGAGGGGGGGGCGCCTCATCCGTGCCTGCGATTTCCAACGCTGGAGCTCCATCACTATCAGATGCCACCTCATACAATGGCAAGCTCTCCTCCACATGATCCACTTCTTGTGCTCTTTCACCGTCCCGCACCTCCTGTGACTCCCTCACTTGCACCCCTCGCGCAGCCTGAACGGCATTGCGTTCCCGCCACAAGAACCGCGCTCGAATCTCCCAGGAGCACCACCAGAGCAATCCCAGTCCCAGTGTGATGCCACCCAAGCCAATGTAGAAAACACTGCTAGGGACAGAAAAGGGTGTGGCACTTGGCACCTCATCGGATGCGGATTGGGCATCGTTGAGTGCCGGAGTGGGGCCCGCACTCCATAGACTTTCATTCGCGGTGTTCAGGAGGTGGAGCGGCGAGGACAAACGAGGTAGGATGCAGAGGCCTCGGAGGGTGTGTCCGATGCCGATCTCTGTCACGGCAAGCAAATTGGAGTCGGAAGTGATGAAACCAAGAATTCCGTTTACGTCGAGGCCGAAAGCGGTGTTGAAGGTGCCGGGATTCAGGTCCCGTGTTGCAGCCAAGATCAGGTTCTCGGGTGAGGGTGTTGAAATTGACGCAGGGAGAAGGAAGACGGCAGCCTCCGCATAAACCAGCCAAGCCTTAGCATTGCCCCAATAACTGCATCCGGGCATGAAATATCCGGGAGGTATGCATATGGTTTCATTCGTGATGGATGTGAAGGACAAGAGGGGTTCCAAGCTTGTGCAACTCATTGTCTGATTTCAAACAAGCCGAAGGGCCACCGACCACAGAAATCCTTTATTAATGAAAGTCTCCAGAGAAATTGTCTTTCAAACTGTTGATGAAGACAATGATGCCTTAGGTTCCTTTTCAAAGTGGGACCGGATATCTGCGTCAAAAAACACGCCCCATATACTGAAAATTCCAAATAATAATGGAGCTGCGAGGGCCTAATGGAAAATTAAGGTCGCGTACAACGAAATGCAAGGCACAAACCTCTGAAACTGGATTGGGCCTTGGTGTAACTCCATTCGCCACAACGCGAATAAGTTCACCAATCAAGTCATTGTTTATGAGGTATCGACTGTTCAACACGCCGGCAAGTAAAACCCGGGCAGCCTCGCTAGGTGAAAGAATGGGGGAATTTCCTTCGATAAAACGAGTAATTTCGGGCTTGGTTTCGTTTTCCGTTGCATAACCCGGGGTGTCCATATTCCCCTGGTGGTTTGTGAGAGGGAGGGACCAATTGGGACGAAAGAGCATTTCTCACAAACCGGAAGGTAGACATGAACATCAATCCCGAGAGGAACAAACTCTGAGCGGAGACCGTCGGCGAGCCCGCGTTGCGCGCACTTACTTTTTGAAAGTGATTAGCAAAGGAATTTAGCTCGGATTGAACTCACCTTGCGGAATAGGTCGCGTAACCAATAAATGAAACTATAGCTCCCATACTGGAAACAAAGATGAGTTTCTGTGGCAAAAGCGCTCGCTCCGCTGCCGAGACTCCCGCAACAGTCCAACCTGGACCACCAGCAATCTCTTTACCTGCCGCGCCTTCCCTTGCAATGGCGACAAGCGCACGAACCACGTTGACGGAGCTGTAGTAGTTTTGGTTCATCATACGCTCTGCACAGTTATCGTCGAGGTGGTCCGCCAGGAACCCAAGTTGGGCACTTCCCGCATTCGCCACAACCCAGTTCACCCGACCGCTCTTTGCGACGACATTGCGCAGACCCGCAAGCACAGCATTGTAGTCGGCGAGGTCGATGCACGCGTACTGGACCAGAACGGAGGGATTGAGAGTGCGTATCTAGGGTTAGGGCAGGCGTGAGCTTTTCCCTGCGCCGAAGTGGGCCATCCAGAACATAGGAATGCACCTCGTCAGCAGCCGAGCGGAGCGCCTCTTCTGTGCGGGCCACGATTGTCAGATGGGCGCCGGCTTTGGCGAGCGTTGAAGCGACTGCGCGGCCGAGGCCCTGGCTGCCGCCTGTTTGAACGGGATGCTGTCTCAGGTGCCGGCCACGGGAGGGAAGCGACGGAGAGCGAAAGGGAGCGAAACAAGACCCGTGACGAGAATGTGCTTTCCCGACACTTGTTGGTGCAGCAACCGCTCGTTGAGGCGGCCGCATCCAACAAAGTGAGCGACCACCTTGAGCGTGGCAAACACGGGCGAGGACACTACCGCAGCTAGAAGAACGGCAAGAAGAGTGATGAGAGAGTGGTCATCCATTCCGCAGTTCTATTTTGGGCCTGTTTGGTCTGACGCGAGCTTCCCAGCTTGCGGTCAAATGGAAGGTTGAAACTCTATCAACGTTGAGCGATGCCATTAAGTAGAATTTATTA
This sequence comes from Chytriomyces sp. MP71, assembly GCA_025201725.1. Classification (NCBI taxonomy): domain Eukaryota; kingdom Fungi; phylum Chytridiomycota; class Chytridiomycetes; order Chytridiales; family Chytriomycetaceae; genus Chytriomyces; species Chytriomyces sp. MP71. Next base: position 29,017 of record MU614602.1, read on the forward strand.
TTTTCAAACTGAGGGAGTTTCAACCTTGCCCTCTTCTGCCTTAACATCCATTCCAATTGATTCAAGCGACTCTTTGTCCCCTGCTTTCTTGGTGTGTTCCTCGATATCGTCATATACCTTCAGGAAGTGGTGATTCACGTAGAAGAAGACAAAGATGTACTCTGGAAAGATGGACAGGATGTACCAAACGCCCTCATCCCGCAACTCGTAAGGGTTCCATGCCCGGTACACCGTGTATGTGAGCTTGATGATCATGAGCATGGCCTGAAACACAATCACACCCATCATCATGCGGTACCGTCCAACGAACGCTCCAGGTACTTTGCCCGTCGTGGCCACTGCCAAGTAGTTGCGCAAAGATCCAACCAACGCATAGACTGTCAGCAGGATCAAACCATCGAAGCCAAACTCGCGAAGTGCCAGGTCGCCGTGGTAGTCCTTGGGGTTGGAGCCGAAGGGCTTGTTGCACGTAAAGTCGATGGCGAAGGCGGTGACGGTGGTGCCAAACGTGGCAAAGAGAAACTTGATGAGGAGGTCATACATTTTGTTTTGCCGGGTCGTGAAACCAAAGGCGAGCGAGGAACCCTCGAGTGTGCAGAAGGCCATAACTTCGCAGAGTGGCATGAATCCGACAGAGGACAAAATGGATGCTGCAACGTAGACGCTCCACTGAGTTCCGTTATTGTCAGTGAGGATGTAGCCTCGCAAGATGAAAGACACAAATCGAAAGAGGCCCCAGATAAAAAGGTAGAGGTAAATCATTTTTGTATGCCTCGCTTTGGCTTTGGTCACGAGGTTCCGGAACATGCAGATTGTAATGAGGGCTGTGAGGATGGCGAACACGTATGCTGCAGGCGCTGAAGACCATTTGACGAAATGAGGATAATTCACGGAGTAGCCAGACGGGATGGCTGTTGATGTTGCAATTTGCGCGGTGATTGTAGCTTGCTCAGGAGCGGCGGCAATGGTTGCTGTAGCGGTGCTTAATGCTGTTGTGATGGAGTCCATGTGGGTGATTTGTCTGGGTGTACGCTGTCAAGCGAGTCTACTTTTTATATGGATGCGGCGTGCTTACCAATTCGTTACATTTCGCACGTGCATCATGCCATTAAAAATCAACTTCCGCTTTCAAATCGACCCTCAACCTCAAAACAGATTGGTCCGAAGGAATTTGTCAGCTGGTGAACAATCAGGGTTGTGCGCTGATGAACAATCAAATTTGAACTCATGGGATACAATGGTGAATGATACGATGAACGCATATGCTCCCAGTGCAACGACATCCCTTGAACTTCTCTAATTGAAAAATCTTGACCGGTTGCGAGGGAACTCGTCGTAGATGGTGCTCAGAAAAGTTTTGCTGGAGTGTGTCTTCCCTGGGTGCCTTTTCCGTTGCGGCGCGCTAAACCCGCATCGCAATTTATTAGACATTGAGAGAAAGAAGGCAAAAAAATAATCCCTAACGCGCTCTATTACACGCTGTTTTTCACTGACTCTAAAACTGAGCCAGGAGACGTAGTTAAGATGCTGTGTAATGCGACATCCGGAGCGGGGACCTTAGCAGCATCCTCTCCAGTCCTCAATGGACCTGCTGCTTCCTCTATTGTATCACTATGGTTGGAAGAAAAAGAAGAGGGCGACGCGTTCAGGGCACCAGCCTTTTCAGGTTCCTGCCGTTCGTGCGCTTCAATCTCATCGAACACTGCCAGAAACTGGTGGCTGCAATAAAACAGCATGAAGAGGTATTCCGGAAGGAAAGACAGTCCGTAAGCGAGCCCTTCGTCGCGTGCCTCGTACGGGTTCCAGTTGCGATACGAAGTAAATATAAGCTTGACGAGAATAAATACAGACTGTAGAGCCGTTATGGCCATCATGAGGCGGAAGCGGGGAAGGAGGGAGGCTGGGATATGCCCGTGACGTGGGGCGTGCGCGAGATTGAAGAGACTACCAACAAGCGTGTAAATCGTGAGCAAAATGAGGCCGTTGAATCCAAATTCACGGAGAACGAGGTCCTACTCATGGAAGGTTATTATCACATTGCCGATAGTGGGTGATCCTCCTCACCTTTGTGTAATCCTTGACTAAGCTACCAAAAGGTTGATTCAATGTAAAATCCATTACAAATGCGGCTATACACGATCCGAATGTAATAAAAAGCAACTTGACGAGGAGGTCAAGCCGGACAGCCAGCTTTCTTGGCCACCCGTATACCAGCGCACTCGACTCGATTGTCACTACGCTCATGGCCTCCGCAAGAGGCATAAAACCAAGCGAGAGAACAATGCTGGTCCATTGGTACAAGGAGTAGCTGGTACCATTGTCGTCAAGAAGGATGTAGCCTCGCATGAGGAAGCACACGACCCTAGAGATAGCCCAAAGCAACAGATAAACATAAACGGTCTTGGTATGTCTTGTCTTGGCCCAGTAAATGAGGTTTCGGATCACGCATGCCGTCATGATCAAGGACAGCACAAAGAAGAGAAAAGCGGTGGCCGGGCTCTGCCATTTGACTGTCTTGGCGTAGTTTATGACGCGTGTGGGTGTATCATTGGGCGTGGAAGTGGTAAGAGCGACAGCTTCGATGGTTGCCGTTGCTGTGAACTGCGCCATAGTAGCTATTGCACCCGTCAGAGAGGATGTGGAGGTAGGAGCCGGGAGAAGAAACGAAGCAAGGTTGCCAGAAGACATGAAGGATTAAAATGAGGTTGTGTTTCAGTGATTCCCTCCACTTTTTGACTACGTGACGATGGGGCTGGGCACCAGGCAGGCTTTTTTAATCAACGGTATTGTGGCAGTGCTTGCAACTCCGACAGGAACCCTATTTTCTCCTTCTAATGCGGAAGTAAGGCGTAACATTTCAAAGAAAGGTGGCAGTTTGATGCCCTTCTTGTCCGTATTCTTCTCGACTTTCGTTTAAGTCTGATCTGGCAAAATGCCCAGTCCTAGTGCGCAACCCACTTCAAATCTCGCCGTGTTTTTTTGATGTCTTATCTAGCAGAGTGTTTTGATTTGGTTGGATGAGTTATAAATTATTCCAATCATATCAGTGACCCATAGCTCTAAGAATCATGGCAGCATCCGCCAAGAGCCTGAGCGCCGAGCAAGTAAACTTTCGGATATTGTGGGTGTCAGGAGGGCAATGGAAATGATGGGAATATTCGCATGGAATTCGACCGCACCAAAACGGTCCTTCGGCCACGGTTTTCGACAAGGAGATCCACAGTGACGTAGAAGGGAATGCAGGGCGGATCTAGTGGACAACACCATGCATCATCAGCATTTGATATCAGCTTCGGGCATTTCAACAATGGCAACTTTACTGCTGGTGAAGTTGGTGCAGCAGTGGTTCACTTAGGAACTCTCGGCCTTCTGTCATAAGCAAGAAAGGCGCTCAATTATTTTTCAGCAATTTATACCTGATCTGAAGTCAACTTGACCAAAGAGAGTGTTGGGCATTCCGTAATGGATGCATCGTGAGATTCCAGCATTCTTTCAGAGTGTCGAAAGCTGAGGAGATTTGGGCACTGCGCCAATGGCAGCGATAACCCCAAGACGCGCGGATACGTTCTGTATTTTCACCAACTAGAACACTGTGTTCCACGAGTCAGTGCGCCGTCTCAACTAACGCTCACCAGCTTTTCACCAAATCCGTGGACGACCGCTAAAAACCGCCAACTTCCGCACCACCAGGCCACCAAGAAGACATCAAGATAATCAAGGCCATTTTCAGAATCGCCGCTTGGTTCAACTGCATCGCCGACAAGTGCTCATGGGCTCCAGGACTGCTGCCCTGGCCAGCACTGGTTCAGATACCTACTCCTGTCTTCATTGATAACTGTGCCCCTCTGCCACCAGCGTCCCTTGTTTATTCCGCACACTCACTTTGTCTCCTCCGCGTGGCTCATAAAAGTGAGCCGAAGGACAAGGTAGCCATCTCCGAACGTATTTCTTCAACTTCGATCACAAAAAAGTTTCGTAATATCTCTCACATTTCGGACAAAGTCCATCAAAAGAACGCCTTCAAATTGTCTGGTACTAACTGTCCCGGGAACAAGTGTAACACGCTCTCATGTAACTCGCTGACACCGTACTTGCTTGTGTCCATCAAGGCTTTCAAATCTCTGGGAACTTTCTTGCCCAGAGGGCTCGTATCCTTGAGTCCATTGATGGCAAAGTAGTCATGCACCATAACCTGCTTGCGGCGCCCGTAGTCATTCTTGCTGACTCCAAGGAGGAAGGGCGTGAAGTTCTGGTCAAAAACCTCCAAGGGACGTACAGATAGGCCAGCCTCACGTGCCTTTTCGATCATCCAATTCAAGGGAATCTCGCTGAGACCAGTCTCCCACCATCCTCCTCCGATATCAGCGTGAGAGCCTATTCGTATTGAGATCAGCGAAAGTGGCATAGACGGCGAACAAGAAACACAGAGCACGAACCTCGGAACCACTTCTGCTCGCGTATATGGCCTGGGTGCAGCTTGTCTGCTTCCAAATGCTCAAACATCTCAGGAGGAAAAAACTCACGGTTCTCGTCAATCGCAAGCGCCTGATAACCGTACTGCACGTCGTATCCGACATGCAGGTCGTGGTAGTCGTTAGGCTCAATGGATCCCATAAGCTTCTCCACCGTTGTCAAAATACTGCTGGACACAATCTTGCTGTAATCTTGAGGAACGTTAAGCGCGGAGACAGTGTCAAAGACTCCGAGAAACTTCATGTAGACGTGCGAGTAACAGTGTGTCTGCTTAAAGCGCTCCGCGCTGGCGCTGTGATCCGCCTCGTCGCTTTTGCGACCTTTGTAATGTTCGAACGCTTCTTGAATGTGCGTCACGAGCGACGCGTGGTCCGCAAAGCCATCTGGCTTGGCGAGGCCTGCGAAGCGAATGAAGGAGAAAAGACTGCGGACAATTGTCGCGCCGCGACTGAATCCGAAAGCATAAATCTCATCTCCAGGTTGATACTCGTTCGCGAGCCAGGCATAGGCATCGAGAAGGTAGAGGTGAATGTTTCCAAATTGGCCTTCTAAGGTCGCATTCTTCTTGTCCTGAACTTCAGTGCCAACGCCAGAATGATAATACACTTTCTGAATGCCATGTTCGGTGGGGTCGTTCTCCCATTGGTTTCTTCCACTTCCGAGCAAGTACGCCAGCTTGACAATGTTGCTAGGTACCAAGGAGGCCTATATTTCCGAGATGAGAAAAAGATATGGGTGCCAAGTTTGAGGGTGTATCTGGTTGCTCACTGTCTGCTTCACGCCCCCCATAGATTCTGAGTCTGTGCTAGAGCCTGGAGAGTCCCACGTTCCGTCCATGCAAACCTGGGTGCGAGATCGGATCAGCCTTCACTGGCGTTGAATGCACCAACAACACACAATCAGACGCCTGCCGCCGCCAACGGGAACGTCGAAGTTCGGATCGATGCCCGTGTGGTGCAGGATGGCGTTCACTTGTTCAGTCGCTTTCGAGTGGAGCTGCGCGATGCCGCTCTGCACCTTGTGGAGAAGGTTGTCCATTTCGTGGCGAGTTGTGTGGGGAATTAGACGCGTGTCTTCGTGAAGACATGAACTTTTTTAACATTTTCTTTAATGCTTTAGGAATTGTCCTCTTCATCAAGGTGGGAGGAATAAGAGTATCTGAACCACTTCACTATTTGTGGTTCAACCCACTACCGAACAAGTACTTGAAACCGTATGTGTGTAGGCCGCTCGCCAATTTCCTCGATCCAACCATAAGAACCGCAATCACGACAGGAGGTTGAATGTTGCGCTTGGCCAGAAACATAGCGGGAATGAAGCACGCAAACATGACTGGCATAAAGATAACGCGAAACACCAAGGAGCCTGCTTTTTGCAACAGAGTTTTCTTGGCTGGATCGTAGCAAGGCAGAGCCTTCATCCACGCAATGTAGTTTTCCGGCAATCCTTGCTCAGTGGCCCCGGCAACGCAGAGATCGACGTAACGCCTGGATGGCCAGTATTCTTCATCAACTTTGTCCATAGGAGTCGATAACACTTTTGCTTCGTATTTCTGTGGTCGTGTCAATATGTTTACAACCCCTTGCCATACGGGGAAGCACCAACCTGTCCGTCCATCGCCACAACAACCACTGTTTCCACTTCGTATACCCACCCTTTATGACCCATTCCTCCCTCAGTGTGAACAATTCGATTAAATTCCTCGTCCGTGATCAAGTGAACGACTCCCACAGCGTCCCTTGGGTTGCCTTTCTCCGCGGCTTCCACAGTTCGCGGAAACACAGTCGCGAAGGCGGGCTCAATGTACGGGTACCCCTTCAGGTGAAAGGAGATCTGGTACCCGGGAAGGCTGCAGACCACCGTTTCGGTTGGACTAAAGCTGCGACGCAGCATCGTCGCTCGCGCCATGTTAGAACCATAGGTAAAGTAGTAGACTGAGCCCTTAGGCGCCACGTGCGTCGTCTTGGTCATCGGGTGCCTTTGATTTTTGATGAGTTTCCAAGGCGGAGATGGAGATCGCTCAGCGAGCCACTCAGTTCCCACGTTTATTGAGGAACAAAAGAAAGATGACGCTCACTTCTTCGCAGCCAGCACGGCCTCCAAGTTGTGTGGAATCGGCTCGTCTTTGAAAAGGAAATGCACGGATTCGTGCAATACTGAAGGAAAGTGCACAGTGGGGTCCATCAATGTCGTCAACGATCGCGGAGTATTTTTGCCAAAGAGGTTACTTTTGGGATAGATCTTGTAGTAGTCATGTATCATCACGTTGCTTCTCAGCGCAAGAGTCTCCTGGCTGACTCCCAATCGCTGAAAAGGAGTGAAGGAAGTGGTGAACGCCCCACAGTCTTGCAGCTTCAGTCCAGCCATTTTCGCCTTCTCTATCATCCATTTTAATGTCATATCCGACAAGCCAGTTTCCCACCAACCCCCGCCCACTGCGAGGGTAAAACCGTAAGCGGAGTGAAGGACAATATTCCAAACACTCACCGTCGCCATGCGCGCCACGAAACCAAACTTGCTGTCGCGTAAAGCCTGCAGGCAACGGTCCATCCGTCTTTTCAAACATGGTCACTGGAAAAAACTCTCGATTCTCATCGATCGAAATGGCATGATAGGCATGCTGCAACTCCATTCCAATATTGACATCATGGTAGTTGTTTGCCTCAATCTTCCCTGTCGCCTTCCCGATATCTGTAAAGGCGCCCCCCTTGATCCCCTTTAAAAAATCATCCGGAAAGTTCAAAGCCTCGACAGTATCCCACACACCGAGAAACTTCATGCACACTTGAGGGTGACAGTGGTCCAACTTAAAGGCTGAAATCCTGTCCCCATGTCCGTCAGCACCAAGTGACAGGCGGGTGCGGTAGAGTTCAAAAGCTTCATTCACGCGCTCCATGAGGCTCGCTTGATCAGCAAAGCGATCCGCTTTGGCGAGACCCGCGTAACGAATGAAGGAGAAAAGGCTGCGGACGATGGTAGCACCGCGAGAAAATCCAAAGGCAAAGATCTCATCGCCTGATTGGTATTCGTTTGCGAGCCATGCATAAGCGTCGAGGAGGTGGAGATGAATGTTTCCAAATTGACCTTCGTTTTTCATTTGAGTTCATGACTGGCATGGCGAGCATAGGTACCTTCCAAAATACGCTCGTGTTCATTTGAAACTTCAGTACCAACGCCAGAGTGGTAATATACCCTCTGTTCTGGCGGTCCCTCCTTCGCGTTCGCAGCCGAGGTTGGCGAGGCCAGGAAGGCGATTTTACTTACATTGCTCGGAGCTAGCGCGGCGGTAGGCTTCACGAGTCCCTGAGACATCATGTCCATTTGCACTCCTGGGGATTGAAAGGATCCATCGATGCAGACAACGAGTTTTGTGCCACCACCTGGAGCTTTCTCAAATTTCTGAGCGCCGCTGACGCCGATGGGAACAATTGTCCCATTGGAAGACCTTTTGCATGAGAATTTTGTGAAGAAGTCACTCATGACAGCGTATGGAGGTCTCCTTTCGCGTTTGAACGTAAATCTTTGAGATCAACAGTGGCGTGCAAAGCCTTTATTATAAAATCGATGGATTCTAAACGGTATGTTTCAATGTCCATAGTGACGCTCAAATTTAGCTGCAAGCTCATCTCGTTTGTCAGCGAGGGATTTAGCCTTACAATGGAGGATAGCTAAGCGACCACGCAGCTCAGTTTGTATTTCCAAGCCAGAGACTCTTAGCGCACTCAAAACTTCAAGAGCATTGTCTTGATGCGTTTGATCATTCTTGGTGTCAACGTCACACGTATTTATATCCGATTCAGGCTCAAATGAAGCATGCGCCTCTACAAGGGTTGACAGGGACTCTAAGCTTGAGCGTTCTTGAAGCTTTGTGGAATGAGATTGTGAATCTTGAAAGTTGGCGTCGTATGAGGCTCGCCTTGAGGCCAAGGTTAATGAGGTTCTTACTGAACTGGTTGTGCTACATCTCTCTTCTCTTAGAGAAGGAAAGAAGGATACAATTTCGTCCATCAAATTGCTAGACGGCGGTACAAATGCTGTTGGAATCAATTCGACCTGAATCACTTGGACTGGTGGGGAGACACTTCGCGGTTTGGCCAAGCGTTTCAACGTGTTTTGACCGATAAGCCAGTCTTCTTCGTCACTGCTAAATGAAGGGTCGCTGTTGCCACTGCTTTTTGGCGTTTCGACGGATGCCTGTAAGAGGTCTGGGAGTGTTTTTGGGAGGTGGGAGAGTTCCTTGTGAGGACATAATGACGGAGTTCGCTTGAGCATGGTTTGTCTCATGTTGTTGCATGCTGCAAGTGGGAGTTGCTGTGTCGTGGTTCGGATAGGAGATGCAACGGGTATCCGGGAGACGGACCGTTTGATCTTTGGTAACTGCGTAGCTGAACACTCTGGCGAGTTAGAGACGGACGTGAAGATACAGAGCAAAGGCTTCCTTTGCGACTTGCTGCAGCGGGATAGAGAATCATTCATCGTTGCAGTCGGTGACGGACTTAATTTTGCGTGTACGGTGGACAGGAGGACCTCAGACTTGTAGTTGGCGGACGAATTCTTGCCGACATCCTTCATTATACGAAGTTTGTGTGAAAATTTCATCCAGTTCAACAGACACACTAGATCAGTCAAGATGAAATTTAGCCGGTCGGAAAGCCGCTTGGCGCCCAGTGAAGCTTTCGATCATGAAATTTTCTATTATTTCGTAAGTTTCAGGATCCCATGTCGGTCTATTGTGATGAAGTATGCACTATTTTATTATTCACCATCTTCAATTAATATTTTTTTGCCTAAAATTCAAAAGCAACTGAATTAAGCAACAATTTTCATCGAAAATCTGAAAATCCTGCTGCTCGAATGTCCAACATTCTTCCACGACCCGCATCCGCGCTTTGACGCCCAATTTTGTAACAAACACCGTATCAAGGTCATATTTATTTCATGGTGTGAGGTTTTGGCTTGTGCGTGCCTGAAAATGAGATTATTGAACCGAAGCCTTTTCCTTGTCTCCTGTCCAAAACACTTGAAAATTATGAGGTGCGCTTTAAGAACTGAAACCTATACGTATCGCATATGGTTGTTTGGCAAACTCCAAATCTGCAAAAACCAATGTATACTTCTGGCAAACTCCAATAACGACCAATTACCAGAATTAGTTTCGATGGGCGTGAAGAAGAGTTTGGACCATTATCTACTGGAAGTGATCCGAGGACCACAACATGTAAAGCAGTGTTTGAGAGAAACAGGATTGGGAGCATGCGAGACACAAGGTGCAGATATTTTGTGTGCTTCGCAAATCATTGTCTATTACGTTTATCAGATGAATGCCAAATTCGCGCTACCCATCCCCACATGCACTTTCAGACTGTCTCTTCCCTGACCCCTTCCAACGGTCGCATCCACCTTCAAGCCACCGTACCCCGAAAATTCACCACACTTGCACACTCCATCAGGATCCACCCCCGTCACACCAATGTACCCCAAGGCAGTACTGACCCTCACATCCCCGTGAAACCCTGCCACAGTAGCGCTCAAGCTCCCCTTCTTTGTCCGCAACTCACACACCCCGCCCTCCTCGTCCTCGCCCCGGCGACAGCCTCGTCGCGCCTCGAGCGTCAGGGTCAGGTTTCCCGTTCCAACCTGCACATCGCAGTCGCGATACGCTTTCAATACACCGCGCACGTCCCCCGCGCCCATACGCGTGCTGAAGATGTCCGTCGCGGGACCCTCCCAGGTGAGGTCCGCACGGTCCGCGAGTAGGAGGAGACGGGCGAGTGTGGCAACGGGGATGCCCAGGCGCACGCGCACGCCGAGGTGCAATCCGCGCATGCGCGAGCCGATGCTAATTTTGGGGTACTTGATTGAAACCAGCAGACTGTCGCTTTCGGAGACGTAATGAAGGCTGATTTGCGTATCGTTTGTTAGGTTGTTAAATTTGTTGTATTCAAAGTCGAGATATGGTTGCGCTGCGGGGGTATCGGGCTTGCTTTGAAGAATGATGAACTCAGTTTTTCCGGCGCCACCTTCCGATTTGAGTTGTAGGGTGGAGAAAGTGATAGGGATTCTTTCGCGTTGGGTTCGGCGTGTATATTCTGACGGCCATGTCCTTGGCGGATGATAATCAGGAGGCTGAGCGCTGGGAGGTCGTGAGGTGAAAGCAGGAGGTGGTGAAATAGTTGGAGAATGCAATTGGTGAGGAACAGGGGCAGATGATGGAGCGCCATTTGAAGGATCCGTTCCGCGACTGGGCGAAGCTGAGGAGTTTGTGACTTGAATCACAGAACCATTTTGGCGGTTTCGAAAAGACGAAGGCTCCGCGGCGGTAACAAAAGTAGGATCATTCGATGCAATAGAGTCCGATTCCTTCAACGACTGACAATCCACATCGAGCAAGTCATTGCTAGAAAGCATATCCTCGGCTGTGGACAACCGCTCAACGGACGGAACCAAACCGACGATTCCCTTCAAGTTTTCAGAGAGTAAGCTAAAAGAAGGCCGTGCTTGTGGATCCGTGTCCCAGCAAGCCTGGATCATGTTAAACAGGTTGCGGCCAATGATGGGGTATAATGCTGCTTCCACCGGTAACGCTGGCCGTTTGTGATCAATACAAACATGCTTGAACAAGTCCGCATCCAGGATATCTGCGGTTCCCCGTTTTAGATCTTAAGTGGAAAAAAAAGGGAAGCTCACCGTCAAACGGTACCCTCCCACCCCTCAGAACCTCCAACCCAACCATCCCAAACGCATACACATCTACCTGCGGTGTCATTTTGCCACCCATCATCCTCTCCGGCGCCATCCAACGCAACCCCGCCTCCAAATCCTGTCCCGTACCCATTGTTGTAGTAGCCATAGCATGCTTTCGCAAACTCGCAAATCCAAAATCCGCAACACACGCCTTCCCATAGGCGTCCACGAGCACATTCGCGGCCCGTAACATGCCATGGATAACCCCGCGCGCATGAAGATACTGTAACCCCAAAGCCGCCTCATAAAGCAGCTTCCCCGTGGCTGCCTCGCGTGCCGTGCGTGGCACGTGCGCGAGGTGCGCGAGGGCGGAGCCACGGGACATGTGTGGGCTGACCATGAAAGGACGCTGCGAGCTGGCGCAAGCGCCGAGGAGGGGAAGGACGTGCGGGTGTCGCAGTGGAAACCAAGTTTCGACTTCGTGGAGAAAGGCGGCGCGGAGCTTGCGCGTGTCGAGGCGGAGGTGAAGGCGTTTGAGGGTCACGCGCGTATGGTTGAGCCATGTGGCTTCGAGGACTTCCGCGTATGGGGTGTTGCTAATGGTAGGGCCAAGCTCGAATTCCCAGCTTGTGAGGGTCCATTCCGGAAGGGATGGATTTGAGGAGGTGGAGGAGGCGGAGGTGGAGGGGATAGTTTGAGTGCTGCGACAGAGTTGCGCGATGGCGCGGGTCAGGAAGATTTGTTGAATGGTTTGATCGATTGCGTTTGTGAAGTGGTTGGCGAGCTTCTTTTCCAAAGCCTGTTCAGAAAGCATTCAGTCTGGTCTCGCAGTCAGCAAGTTGTCTACTGTTACCTCAATGGCTTCCAAGTACTCCGTGTTTTTAAGCTCCAGCGCATCCAAAATCTTGTAATCATTCTTGACGAGGTGTTGTAGTGTTTCATCCAAGACTTGCATGTCGAAGCGCGCGTCCTCCGCGTCTTCGTGAGCCCAAATCGTCGTATCAATCTGTAAAGCTAGGGACACATCTTGCGAGAGTGAAAGAAATTCGTTGCTGAGAGAGGCCAGCTTGTCATATACGAGATCCTTGTTGAGCAAGTTTCGCATGAACTGTGGCCAGGTAGAAAAATGAGTCAACTTCCTTTACCAAAATTGTCCCCTGAGGAAATTTTGCCCAAGCTCATAATTCCTTCCTTGTTCTCCTCCAACGGCCCCTATCTCTCCCAAACAGTTTGCTACAACTTGCAAGTTGTTCATTGACATACACGATTCTCTGTTGAAGAATGGCAGCCTGGCATCCTCCGACCCAAAGTAGGCATCCGCCTTCCGCATCCGACCGCAACTAAACTCACGTTTGCATCTGCGATCCTTGCAATGGCGTCGCCAAGGGCTTCAACCGTTTCTGCAAACTGAGTGGTCAAAATGTCGACGTTGGCCCGAGACGACGAGAGTGAAAGCGAAGACAACGCTTTAAGCAAGCGCAGTACGCGCAAGACTAGCCGCGATGCAACACAGCGGAAGTGGCGCAGCGTCGCAGTTGTCGCCTCGCAGCGCCGAACTTGGTCCAGAACTGAAGCTAGGGTCTCGTTGGCAAGGATCCCAGCTTCTTCAGACGGGCTCAGAACAAGAGCTGAGCCTGCCTCAGATTCGAAGCATAACGGAGGAATAGGGGTGTCCATCCGTCCGTATTGCCGCTGGAGTGGCAAAATAAATTGATGCGGCTGAGGAGATGGAATGGAGACATGGCGTTCCTCGCCTCTTCTCTGACTGTTAATTCAATTCATTAAGTTAAACCATGTTAAGAAGGAGAGGAAATAGTAGAATCAGCCTCAATACATTAACCCTGCCGGATCTTCTGTACCGCATACGCAATCATTCCCACGAGCGCTGCCGCCGTCACCGCATCCACAGTGTAAATAAATACTCTCATTCGCCAAACTACGGCCTGAAACATCTTGGTGTCATTCGTGTTGGGGAACGGCACATCCGGCACAGGGTGTCCCAAAAACTTGCACAAGGGCTCCCACCCCTCCGTGACGCTAAACTCCAACAACTTCCCTTTGGGCACAACGTGGCGCACTTCCGCGATATGGTCCCGGTACACCTTAATTACATGCTCGCGGTCTCCAAATCGCCCCTTGCCGAAGTCGTTCTCCAGGGTCGTGCGAATCATGGTAAACTGCGTCGTGATGAAGGGGAACAAGAAACCCGCAAAGAGAGGTTTGGGCACGGCTTGACTGACCATAAAGATGGTGTCGGACATGCTCTTGTACCACTTTTCCGGGTCGCGCGTCGTGAGGATTACTTTGGCATGTGGATAGGCAGCCATAAGTTCCTTGTAATACGGAGTACTTGGCCAGTCGCAGGTCGCGTCGTACTTTGCAAACACAAAGTTCCAGTCGACGGGCATGCCTGCAGTTCAAAAGCAAGGCCAGGTGCCAGTGTAGTGTCTCAGACGCGCACAAAACCAAAGGATGCAAGAAGATATGAGAGGTGAGTCCGACATACCTAACGCCGCGTTCAGCCAAAACTGCGAGTGACCTTTGTTTTTCACCGTCTCGCGCATGTGGTAACAGTTGTATCCGAGGATGCCCAGCGCGGCCTGGAAGCTGCTCGTGCCCGTGCGACCGAAGCCGGCGCCGATAATCTTGAGCTCTGTTTGCTGCTGCTTGGTGGGTTGGGCGGATCCGGCGGGCGTGTTTTTCATTTGTTGATTTTGTTGATTTTGTGATGGTTGTGGCTGAGCTTTTCTTTGAAGATTTCTGTGAGAACCAAATCTGGAGCCCCAATCCAAACCTTTCGATGTTCACCGTTACGAGCCACATCGAACAACCAGACGTTGAAACCACCAGGCACACAATTCATTCAGTTTTGACTCGAGAACGGGGACCTCCCAACAACAGTTGAGAGCGCCAATGGCGCATTCACCCAGTTGAGAAACGGGCGACGCTCTGCATCGTCTGTTGCCCAGACGAGAGACCCATCCAAAACGGGCATCAACTACTAGTAAATATTCTCTTAATGACAGCAATGACGATTGTCAGCCTCTGGCCGAAAGAGAGGCCACAGATTCACACAAGGTCACAATCTGTTGCCTTTAGTACATAAAGAGTCTGGCATGATCGGCATCGAACCCCTTCTTTCTCCAAATATTTTTTCAAAATATAAAACAAGGCACATACATACTCATTCATCCTTCACCCCCGCAGACTCCTTTTCCTTTGCAACCTCCTTTGTTGCGACCTTCTCCACTTTCTTCTCCCCCTCAGCAGCAGCTTTACTAGCTTCCACAGCCTTCTTGCTTCCCGAACCCGTCACAAGCGAGAGAAGGCTCGAAAGCACAGTCACGATCGTAAACACAAAGTAAGCGGCGACCAGAGCGGTGGCACCAGCGGCGATGGGGTCCTCCTTCGTCGTCTCGACAATACCGGCCGGGTTCTCCATTACAGCAAAGAGGAAGGCGACGACGCGCTCGCGGAGTTTAATAGCCTGGCTCTTGAATTTTTGGAACATGGTCATGTCAGCTTCGTCCTGAATTTCCTGAAAAGTGACGTCACTCCCAAGGCAAGGTGTATGAAAGTAAGGAAGAAAACTCACATCCTTCGGCTTCGCTGCCTTTTCCTTTTCCTTTTCAATCTTGTACTTGGCAGCCCATGTCTCCTTGCGGAGAGCCTTGGCATCCTTCTCACTATGCCCAATGTAAACGTTGTCAAACAAAATTCCGTTCTGCATAGTCCACAGCTCAAAACCAATGGCGCCAATCTGTCCCATGTTGCTTGGCTGCTTGTCTTCAAACCAGGCCGGGTTCTCAATCTGACGTGCCTTCCAGACACCCTTGTAGGCAGGGTTGTCAATGATGGGCGCCTTCCACTTGCCCTTGTAATCCGGGTTGGGCTTCATGGGCTTCGTCCAAGGTCCGCAGCCGCTCACATCAGCGCACTTGGGGTTGTCAATCGTTGGTGCGGTGAAGTCACCGTCCTCCTCGTTGTCCCAGTCGTCGGGTTTCACGGCTTCAGGGTCAGGGATGCTCTTGGGCTCGTTCTCGAGCCAGTCCTCCGGCATCTGTTGTTTGACAGGCTCCTTCGTAAGTGATTTGACTTTTTCGAATACTGACATACCGTTGCGTCTTCGTCCAGAATCTCACGGGGGGCGCTCTCGTCCCAGTCGTTGGGCTTCACGGCCTCCGGGTCTGAAATCTTGGCCAAGTCGACCCAATCTTCCGGCTTGGAGTCTTCGGGGTCGTCGATCACTATAACACTTGATAAGATAATTGAACAGATTCGAAGCAAAGGATGCGGAGGGAGGTAGAGAGTTTGACTCCCAGAATCGTCGAAACTCACTTTTGGGTGGATTGACGGCAGGAGTAAAGTCCTCCAACAGGCTTCCCTTTTTCACGGACTCGTCATTAACGAGCACTTCAAAGGTGTTGTCCGGCCGGACGACGAGCGTGTATACGTTCGACAACTTGTCTGTCTTGGCCTGGGGTGTCCCGTTCATGTGCTTCTCCTCAATCTCGCCCGTCTTGGGGTTTTTGTGGCGAAAGATGAAGTGGACCTTGTTGGTGGCACCGCATCGGTCTGGTCCGAACACTGCGCGGTAACGGGATTGATCAGTGCTTGGTTCCTCAATAACATTCGTGACAGAGACTCAACTGATGGTGTAGGGGGTCTTGTCCGAGAATTGCTCAGGTGTAAACTCAGCGTCATAAGTCAAGAGTTTCATGTAAGCTCCACCGCATTCGAGGCCGTTCTGAAGCTTGACTTCGTACCTGATCCAAATCCTCGTGTCAACTAATAGCACATTGAGGCTAGCACAATGTACTCAACTGAGCTACAAAGGGCTTGTCCTTCGTGTCGACAGGCTTGGGAAATGCCGCAGAGATTGCCTGCGAGGAGGGCCGTGAGAAAATGCAACGTGTCAATCGGATAGGGGCAAACGCACATGATGGGCGGCAGCTGTTTTGACAACGAGCCCACGGTCTCCGGAGAAGCCTGGGAATACGGTAGGCTCCTCGACGTTCCACGCGCCACGAAAGCGGAGAAGGTCCTCGTCTTCGACGCCATCTACTATTTTCTTTGAAGCCGAAGCAATCCACCGCTTAGAGCTATCCGGCGTGAACTGGTCGAGGAATGCGCTTTTGATGGCGGTGGGCTGTAATTGTGTTAGAGGTCACAAAACTAAGGCGACATACAGGGGCATGTATTAGGGGCAGGGGCTCACTGACCACGAAGGGAGGCGACACGCTGTCGAGGGCAGGCTCCTCCGGAACCACGTCCTCTACCTCAACTTCATCGGACGCGCGAGCGTACGCGGCAAACAGGGCCAGCGTGAGGGAAAGGATTGCTTGAAGCTTCATGGTCTTTGCCCAAGATTTTTGGGGGGGGATTGCGAAATTGAGAGAACAGCATCGAACCAACCAACCTTTCCGCAGCACCTTTCGCTCGCCTTCGATGCCAGCTGGAATAGAGTATAAATAATTAATTATTTATAGATTTTTGGTGGCTTGCACTTCCTTCTGTGTTTCCCAACGATGAACCCAAGAACTCGGATCTTCTGCTCAGCAGACGTGTACCAACCCGAGCGACTCGCATCCAGACAGGAAACAGCGAACATGCTCAATGCAAGCATCATGCGAATGTGGTTCTCCTGATGAAATTGGAGACAGAATGAAACAGAGCATAGTAATGGGAGCGCCTTACAAAAATGGCACACAACAGAATGTTTGGACAAGGTCTTCATCATTGATATGTATGCCAAATTCAGCTTTTTTTGCCTCTTAAGGTTGGGTCATGCGCTGGGCATCAGAGAAATGAAACACTTATAAAAACACTGGTGCGCGAAGGTGGTACAGTCAAGAATAAAGTTGTCCAGGGGTTTCTCTCTCTTTGTCCCACAACCACTTTGGCCGTCTTCTTCAATTAAGGGAACGAAGAGGAATTGCTTACTTCGTTTCGGGCGTGATGGAGAGAAATTCTTTGATTAAAAAAGTCATCAGACCCAATTTGTATCGAAACGACCGTCACGCATTATGGGCAACGGTTCATCCAAGCGGCAGCACGAAGTCGCTCTTTCAGACTTTGACCTTCTGCAGACGATTGGGAAAGGATCCTTTGGGAAGGTGAGCTTGTTGACAACATCCAAAATCCCGCTGAATCGCATCTCCCCACTCCTCAATACCAAAGGTCCGAATTGCCCAGAAGAGGGACACAAAGCAGCTATACGCTCTCAAGGCGATCGACAAGGAGGAATGCATCGGGATGCATGCCATCCAAAACGTGTTCCGCGAAAGGGCGATCCTCGAAGACTTGAGCCACCCTTTCATATGCAACCTCAACTATGCCTTCCAGGACGACAGGAGCCTCTATTTTGTGCTCGATCTATTCACTGGAGGTGACCTGCGGCTGCACCTAAATCGGCAAAAAGGATTTCCGGAGGCAGCCGTGCGCGTTTGGGCGCTTGAGCTCGCATCGGCGATACAGTACTTGCATTCGCAGAATGTGGTGCACAGAGACTTGAAGCCGGACAACAGTTGAGTGTGGGGGCAATACGCGTTCCTCATGGGGGCCGCACAACCCCCGCATCACTTTGAATCCTGTACACTAATAATCGCCACAATAGTTCTGCTCGACATGGCCGGCCACATACATCTAACAGACTTCAACATCTCCGTTTCCATCGACAAGAGCAGCATCCTGAAATCGCAGTCAGGCACATTACCCTACATGGCCCCGGAAGTCTTTGACGACCAAGGCTACTACTGGCAAGTGGACTGGTGGGGGTTCGGCATTACTCTCTACGAGCTTATCTACTACAAGCGGCCTTTCCGCGGCAAAAAATCCAACACGCTCATCGCCAATATCCGAGAGGCTGAACTCGTCTTCCCCACCATCAACGCGCATGTGGTGGGACATAGTGGGACTGTGTCCAGCGCATGTGTTGCGTTCCTGACGGAGCTTTTGGACCGGAATCCCTTCACGCGCCTCGGGTGCCGCGCGCGGCAAATCTGGGATGTGAGGCAGCATGCCTGGTTGAGCAGTTTGGATTGGCGGCAGGTGGAGCGGGGCGCTGTGGCGTCTTTGTATGTACCGGATGTGAGTACAACTTTTATTTTGAGTAGATTGGTCTAACATTCGTCCGCATGTAACACAGGCCGATATTAACAACTTTGATCCGCGAATCAATCTCGAAGAATTTCTTATGGACGGCTTCCCCGTTCAAGTGCCCGCGCGCAAGTCAAAAAAAAGGCCTGCTGGTCCCACAAATTCCCCACCAAAGGACGCTAAAGTGCCCGAGGCCAAGGCCAACAAGAACAGCTCGCGGTCGAGTCGCAGCCTGAGCAGCCACCTCAAATCGCGTGGCTCCTCCGACCGCAAGCAGAGGAGCGCAAGCGACGCGGCTGCGATGGCGGGCAACGTGTATCAAATGATGAGACAGTACAAGACCAAAAAAGCCAACGGTTATAGTATTTTTGGCATTGAGTACGATGACAAGCCTTTGACAGAGGAGGAGCGGAAGGAACTGGAACTGCGGTTTATGACGGATCATTTCCTGGCTTATGATAGCCGCCAGAACCCGAAGAGGTCTAAGTCAGCGAATCATGACGACGCACCGCCGATGCCTGCCATCCCAGCGTCCATAGCAAACATGTCGTTTCCAAACCATGAATTTCCAAGATTCGATGAAAGCCTTTTATCGTCAAACCGGATTCGTGTGGACGACCCGCTCCATTCGACTTCAACGCGCGGAGGGCTGATTCAGCCGTCCCAGTTTGAGCAGAGGCGGGGGCAATGGCGTGGAACACTCTTGCAGTTTCCAACCTCAGACCCACTTTCGCAGTTTGATTCACGTCACTTACAGAATGGAGGATTATCTGATTCTGATTCGGACAGCGATTGCGAACTGGACCGCGGTAGGGGGCTTTCTAGTTCGGATGCTAGTTTATCTATGTTTCTCGACTTGAAGGCAAATGGTCAGACTAAGCCAGCAGAAAACGTCGGTGCCATAGGTCTTGGGAGGCCGTACCGTGTGACGACGGTACCTCTTCCAGCCGATGAAGAATGAGCCTGCACGGGCTCTGTGCTCGGAGAATTTGTGAATACGTTTGTGATAAAATTCATTTGCTGTGTGAGGCGTGTTTTTTTCCTTCCAAATTGTCAGATGGTCGGTGAAAGTCGGGGGGAGATTGTAGGGAGATGAGAGTACGGTCGTCGTAAAAAGATCTCGTTAGGAAAGGTGCAAAGCCAGCTGACGAAGAGCGGGCCTGTATCGGAGGACATGGGCACCGCAACGTCGAAGCAGCAGGATGAAGGTGCGGGCGTCTACTGTCTCTCCTTGTTTGCAGCGCGGGTCCCAGTGTGCCAGTGTGCGGGCACAGTGGGGCTGGCTGGTCCGGCACCAGGCTCACCAAGCCGTGTCTCCCAATGAACACACAGTGAATCTGTGGCACTTTGAGCTCATGCGCGTCGTTGGAAAGGGTGCATTCGGCAAGGTGAGGGCGTCGTTGCCTCCTCCGTCTTGCTGGCTGGCCGTGTCTCACAAGCAACATCCCCTTTATGTGTCTGCAATGCACAGGTCCGCATCGCCCAAAAGAAGGACACCAAGCGGCTATACGCACTCAAGTATATCGACAAAATGCAGTGCATTCGCCAGCAGGCCATCCAGAACATCTTTAGGGAGCGGGCCATCCTGGAGAACTTGTGCCACCCCTTCATCGTCAACCTCAAATACGCTTTCCAAGACGATCAGAGCCTTTTTTTTGTGCTTGATTTGAAGACCGGTGGTGACCTACGACACCATCTGACGCAGCGGTGCGGATTTCCTGAGGCCGCTGTCAAGTTATGGGCTCTCGAGCTCGCTTCAGCTATACAATTTTTACATACTCATAATATCGTACATCGAGACATTAAGCCAGACAATGGTAATTCGAATGCTTGGTGTTTTGGTGTTGATGGCTTACTAACAGAATTGACAGTTTTGCTTGATGAAAATGGGCACGCGCATCTGACAGATTTCAACATTGCTGTCAATATCGACAGAAGCAGCGTGCTCAAGTCTCGATCCGGAACGATGGCTTATTTAGGTTGGTACTTTCATCCATGAGCAAATGACACTCACACATAAATGCAGCTCCGGAAGTTTTGGGTGAAAATGGTTATTATTGGCAAGTGGATTGGTGGGGACTTGGCGTTATGCTTTACGAGCTTATTTATTATAAGGTGAGTGTCATCCTCAAGCGCATTCTTTATTGCTCAAACGTATCTCGTGTACCCAGCGTCCATTTAGAGGCAAAACTTCTCAGACCATGATAGCGAGCATCACCAACGGCGAACTCAACTTTCCACGAATGAACATGTTTTCGCGAAGTCGCCCCGTGGACATCTCGCCCGACTGCATCTCCTTCCTGGAGGGATTGTTGGACAGGAACCCTCTTACGCGACTTGGATGCGCGCGGAGACAAGTGATGGATGTTCGTTCTCATCCTTGGGTTGCGAGCATTGACTGGCGGGCAGTGGAGTTGAAGCAAGTGCCCAGCGTATTTGTCCCAAATGTGAGCCGCTCGCCCCAGCATCCGTCCCAAAGCAACTCATTTGAAAATTACCCTGATTACCAGGCTGACGAAGACAATTTTGATCCACGCGTAAATCTCGAAGAGTTCCTCCTTGACGGCTTCCCGGTTGAAACCGCCCCGAAGCACAGGAAAAACAAGAGTGGTAAAAGAGGCACCACCTCTCCGACAGCAGTCAACACAAATCCCACATTGGGAAAGAAAGGAAACAGTGCATCCTCGAATCCGAACGTCGGCTCATTTATGGCGAATTACATCTCGGGCAACTCGTCAACCAACTCAAAGCGCAGGGCCAGTGCAGCAGATGTGGCGGCCATTGCTGGTAACGTGGAACAAATGATGAAGCACTACAAGAGCAACAATGCTGGCTTCAATCTGTTTGGCTCTGCGAAAATGAAGCAACAGACACGACAATTGACTGAGGGTGAACGCATCGAGCTTGAGCTCCGATTCATGGCCGATCACTTTTTACCCTACGATTCCAGCAAGAATCCAACGCTGATTTGCAAGATGGAGGAGGGAGATCTTGCCCCACCCGTTCCACCAATGCCTTCCGCCGACAAACTGAAACAATACGCAGTCCCTGTCGTCCCACCGGTCAATATCGTGGATGAATCCCTCCTTTCTGCGAATCGCATCATGCTGGACGGAACCACCAAGAATGCCCTCATTCCGATCTCGAACCCGGATATGGAAGATGCACCTGTTTCTCCGCGGCAATGGAAGGCGCCTCTCCTTGGACTTCCAAACTCTTCTGACGCGCTCGACTCGATTCTGCCACCAACTTCTTCAACCTTCGGCGCGCCTGCGACCTCGGACAGCACCACGAGCTCGTTCGCGTCCTCCACGGAGAGCAGCGACAAGTTGGCACTCTCGTCCAATTTCTCTGACCTTGATTCGCGTTTTCGCGGATTTGCCGCGGAGGGGTCCTCGGCGTTGGTGTCTCTTGAGATGGGGTCACGCGTGAGCTTGGAGATCCCCGATGGAGTGGGAGGGGTTATGCGGAGTACGTCGCTGTTGGCCGCGCATGAGGGGGTGGGTTTGAAGGTTTTGACTGCGGTTGGTGGTGGGTTGCGGAGCAAGAGCCGGGATACCAGTGCCGCATCGGTGGGGAACGCCGCGACTGGCGGCGGGATAAGGAAGATGTTTAGGGTGACGACAGTTAAAATGCCGGATGATGATTTGGATGAAGGTCGAGTTGGAGAGTTTGATGCTGCTGCAGTTTCTGCCGAGCCTATTGCAAGGCGATAATCGATGGTTGAATGGGCACGAAACATGAGTTCCAGTCCGCTTTGCTTCTTAATAGTTTCAATAATCAATATAAGTAATGTTTCGATTATCATTGGAAATGGCAAAGAGCGTAATTACTGCCTCTGACCGCGGCAACACACCTGTGGCTTTTGAGCAGGTGCAGAGGCGGAGTGCATGGCCAGCAGTGAATTTGGGGAATGTTTTGAGTATCCTTAACTCGATCCTCCTGTCGATAAATTCTGTCGCAATTCTTCCCACTTGTTTAGAGTGCACAAACAAAGACCCATTATCAAGTCTTTCGCCTTCAAAGGAACAAAGACTACGACTAAGTTAGACGACAATCAATTTCTTGGAATCAGGACTTCTATCACAACCTCACCTTTAAATACGAAGGTGCCATTATAGCGAAGTCACTTCAAATTTTTCATCTTGATCAAAGAAATCTACTTTATCAGCATCGTATGACAGCAAATTGATACACCCTCCCCCAATAAGGAATAAAAAACAATGAACATGATTGCGCCATGCTCCAACGGAATCGACCTCAATCGCGCAAGTGAATTTGCCGTTAGGACAGAGGGCCGATTTAGTTCGGCAGGCCGAAAGACTTCTTGACGGAAGGGAAACTTGCGTTTTCGCGATTAGTACATATTTTGAAAGAAATGGAATCGTGTAAAATCTTTACTGCATACAGGGCATCCATACCGTAGAACGCGTTTGGAAACCTGCCAGGGTAAAGATGTTGGAACCAAAACGAAATTCTAGTTCGGTGGCAACACCTTCTCCAATGCGAATTAAGGGCGATCATTGGAGAGCTCGGCTATCGGCGCCAATGAAAGCAGTTACGGAACCATCAGTTCGTCCAAAGGAAACTTCTGAACACGAGACTCTCGGAATAAAAAATTGACGGTGACCTTCTGGAAGTAGCTGGTATCGATGAAATCATCGAACGGATTTGAACTTGTAGAATATCGGCTGTGGTTGAGAAAGGAAGTTGTAGGTCGTACAGGCAGGTTGGCCGATGGAAGCGCCGCCAAAGAATGACGATATGTTTGTATTTCAGACATAATTAGAATAACCATTATACTGTTTGGGCTGAGAGTAGCGAATCACTGGAAGAACCTCCCATCCCTACGTTGTCCCTACCCTTCCTCGCCAATTCCTCTCGTGCTTCAGTACTAAGAAACTGCCGCCCATTAACATGAACAAGTGTGTTTATACTTCCGTTTTGGCTGTCGAAAATAAAGGTGCATCAATGAATACCGCAAAATACCAAGCGACACTAACGGATAAAACAGGACGCATCCCCATTTCCGCCAGGCCTCCAAGGCGCCAACTGGTCCGTCAGCGATTCCTGCGGCTTTGATTTCCCCTAACATGACATGTCCCATGGTGTCTTCAATGAAATCGCCGCGTTTGAAGCGGAAGCGCCCGGAGAATACGGTGTCCCGGTAAAAGCTTGTCCGGGCAAGATGGTTCTAATTTTAGGTGAGGCAATTGATTTATTGAAATGCCATCACAGGGACGGACACCAACCTTGTCAAACCAAAAAAAGGACCTGCACAGTGGAATCTTGTCCAGGCTATCTGTACCTTCACACCCTGGAAAGGCGCTCGATTCAAGGATGGAGGTAGGAAAAGATGCGGGACGCGCGACTGCAGCATAACCCGCCGTACGGCGCGAAATGAACCCGAGGTAATTGAGAGAATCGTTCAAATCGAGAATTGACAGAAATCGCCTTATTTTCTGGCATTAGAAGAGCCTGGGTATTATCAAATATCTAAATCAGATGCGTACCCAATATCTAGGTCATGCGAGAAGCGCCAATCATGCTGTGCAGCCAGCACATACTCTGTTTCGACGTGTTTTAGGGCCTCTCGCACCGCGATGGCCTGTCCCAGCGGTTTCCCACCCAGAACACGAATACACGCGACGGAATGGTCAACGCATTCGGTGATTTCGAGTGATGAAGGTTTGAGGAAGGGTTCAAGTGTGACTGAGGTAGTTGAAACAGGGTTCACATCATACCCAGCTTGTTCACATGAACATAAACACAATTGCGGACAATTTGCCGAAATGTATGAATTTGTGGTAACTGCGACAGGTTCCGGGCTGTCTGGGGATTCTAGCGAGAGCGACGCGAGGGCGACCGAGTTGTTCGAATCCCAGCACTTGAGTCTGCACGATAGCAAAGTCTTCTGGGATTCGTCCACGAATCTGTCGTAGTTTGAACGTTCGTCGATTGATACCTTTGGTTGAGGTTGTTGAAGTTTGGCCAGGTTTGGTTCTGGTTATATCAAGTTTCCGCTCCATGTCGCCGTCTTCTTCTCTCTCTGTAATGAAGTAATCACGGAAGCTCAGCGGGCCTCACCTTTCCGCGCTTAAACGCACTCTCTTTCGTTGTCTCGGAACAACCGTCAAACACGACAACAACGCGGAACCCGGCACCGTCGCGCAAGTGTCTACGCATCGAAGCAATGACAGTCGCAAGCACAATGTTGGATGGATGAGATGGGATCGGCGAGCTTGTGATCAGGATCGTCACTCGAGGACGAGGCATATTGTAGATAAATTCGCAGCTTTAGTACTCAGTAATGCCTTAATTCGGGACAAATTTTCAAGAATAAACTCAAATAGCTGGGTATGTGTGAAAAGGTCGCAACCATTGATGGTTGCGTGGACAATCGAGGACGGTGTTGCCACCACAAACGGGGCATTTCATACCACAGAACGCGTTTCCATGCCATCTAAGCATGATGCATTGCGCTTTTGCGTCAAGGTGGAGGAGGATGTTATCGTAGCCGTGCTGCTTGAATGGCGAAGGTCGGCAGTGACTGATTAGTGGAGTGATGTCCACTTACCACCAGCAGATAATGCATTCCAGCACTCATGATGAAGGGTGAGGAGTTCACTGAGTGACTAGGTCAAAGTTGGCAGGCGACTGTGAATGTTGTCCAAACTCAGTGTTCTGTAAACGCCACAGGAAGGGTCGTTATGTGGGTATTGAAGTAACCACGAATGCTCCCAATAGATAAATCCGGTCTTGGAGGCGTGGCATACCAAAAACATGGAGGAGAGGGAATTATAGCCTCGAAGGGCGGTTGCAGCACCCATTAGAGGCTTGTGGTAGGATTGGGTAGCAGTGGCAGGGTCGGAAGGGATGCTGAAGCCAAATTCTGATGCTGACCAAACAAGAGTGCAGGAGAGTTGGAGGCGAATTGCAAGGCTGCAGTTCATGGGCACGCAGGAAGCATGGTAAGGGAAGCTGCACGTTTCTAGCGTAGTTTTTGGACGCGGCTGGTTGATTGTTGAATAAGAGGCCCATATAATTATATTCACTTGCAATACTTGCAATATGCTCCTGCTAGTAGGTTGTCACCTGCCACTCCAATTGATCTTCATCAACTCCATCAGTGTTTCTTGCACATGTGTCACTTGTCTCTCTTTATCCAATCAAATCTGGTAACTAAAAACTATGTGCCTTCCATCGTCTTGCACAAGGAAAGAAAAGAACAATGGCTCAAGCCCAAGACAATGGAAGAAGGACCATCACGAGCAAGACAGGAACCAGCCTACCACCCATCCCCTCCACTGCCGTCGTGCAAGTCCTTCAATATGACGGATTTTCATAATTGTGTCGGTCGTGACTTTGATGTCCGACGGAATCCGAGTGAGCAAGGCATTCAACCGCCCCTGCGACTCTCTTCCACACAAGATAGTGTGTCAAGACGTTTCAGCGCGACGCACGTAGAACTGAAAAATAGCAGCCTCAGTCCTAAGTGTCGTGCAGACACGAGTGCCGATGGGAGCAACGTGAGTCTTTTGAGCTTCCCGGATTTGCTTGACCCCGCGCTCGACGCGGCCTTTCACTCCAACGGCTTAATCTCGTTCGGCGTTTCTGCACGCGACTTTCGGTTGAGTCGGCAGACCTCGATGGGAACACTAAGAGAGGGTTCAGAACTTGCGCGAATGCAAAAGGGGAGTATGATTGCGGATGGGGTGAGCGTTGCCATGCTTTTGAAGGCTATTGCAGATGAGTGTGCATGGACAGAGGTAGAAGTGATGGAAGACCTCGGGGTATTGCACAGGGCGAGGTTGAGGAACGTGAAAGGGTTGAGGTTGCTCTCATCTGCAGGATGGAACAGCTTGCAAGGGATTTCGCCAGTCACGAAAGATATTTTGAGGAGTGTAATTAGCGCCAATTCTATTCATGCGCTTGAATGAGCCTTTTTGGAACCGCATTTCAAAAGTTCAATAAGGGAGAAAAACAAGAGTCTTTTTTACTTCTTAAATTACAAGGGATATCAAAAGAATGGGAAATTGGCCCTCGATGCTGTGTGTGCTCACTAAAACATTTTTTGATTTTACGCTCGCCGAACTGTTAAAATAATAATGGAAACTTCCTCCAACCGGCATTCATGATTTAAATGTCTCCAAATGTTAAAAAAAAGAAGCAGCTCCGAATGCTGCTAATATAGGATTCATAAGCTGCACCGGCTGAACCAGTGAGCCCACCTAAACAAGGTTGATAAGGCAGTTTGATTTTAAGGGAAACCTTGGGACCTAGACGAAATATGGCCTTCGAGAAGGTTTCATTGCCCATCATCAAGGAGACCGAACGATCGCAGCAATCGTAGCTATTTGATACGCAATTTCAAGCCATCTCAGATTGTTCCAAGATGTTTCCAAACTCCGTAGCTGTGTATGTTTGCTTCAGTAGGAATTCCGTAGACGTGGCAGTCAAAAACAATATTATGCGTTTATCAAATCGCTTTGACCACATTTTTTGTTTCCACATTGCGGATATTTCGATGAAGTTCAATTCTAGATTGGCCCGTTGAATGCGTTTGCGAATACTACATGATGCAACAACGTAGGGATGTCCAGGGACGCCGGCGTAGTGTTCGCCTACTGAGCAAGTCCTGTTACCGATTGTGAGGCAACTATTGCCACGAAAGAGATTGTCCTGTTTTGGGATGAATTCCGTGTTCTTGACTCGCTCGTTTGAAAAGTTAGATCATCTTCTCGTTCGTGTACCGTGACAGGAATTTTTTAAATCTTAGTGGTTTTTATCAGGTTGGTCCATTTTGCCCGGCAAATTGCCGAAGTGGTAGTGCCCTTTTCAACACCTTCCCAACCACAGGCACAAGTCGCAGCGATACCAGAATTTCTGGTCGCTAATTATAGGATAATCACGCCATTGTTTCGCGTTCTGCGACAATTCAAGGAGGCAACCCCTGTAACTTCAAGTGACAACTCCACTCTTTACATTTTGTCGACTTTCCTTAATCGGTAAGATGCTAGAAAAAGAACGGAATGCATCCAGGTGCGGTGTACCAAGCGTAGGAGGTAAGGAGCTTTATGATTGGATTGCGGAAGCCAGCTGCCACCTCGGGAAAAGCAATGAGCGATGAGACGGTTAAACTGCGTGAGTTCATTTTTGGGAATAGTTGACGTTTTCTTTCTTTTTCTTTTTCGCAATACTTTTTTCGCTTGCGTGGACAACAGGTGAAAGACTCGCCGGACCAACCGCCAACCTTTTGCTGAGACGCACGTGGAAAACAGAGACCGAATGGCGACTGGTGGCAGCGTGAACCGCCATGTTACGGGCGTTTCGTTCGCCTTCTATTCTCCGAGCGAGCTTCGCGCGCTGTCCGTGAAACAGATCACGAACCCGCAGCTGCTCGATGCGTACCAGCACCCGACGCCGGGAGGTCTCTATGACCCAGCCCTGGGGCCCATGGCCCTTAGAGACAGGTATCTTCTATCCGGGTCTTCCCTCGCGTGCTGAACTGACCCCCGTTTCCCTCTTTCGGAATAGCTGCGGAACCTGCGGTCAATCCAGCGCAGCATGTAAGCTCTCATCATTCCCGTCTGTGTCTTTAAACTATTATGTTTGTAAGGTCCTGGTCACTTTGGCCACATTGAGCTTCTAACCCCCTGCTACAATCCCGTTACTTTCACGCTGCTCTACAAGCTATTACAATCTCTGTGCTATTACTGCCACAGGTTGAGACTTTCTCGTCTTTCAGCTGCTCACTTCAGGGCAAAGTTTTTGCTTCTACGGGCAGGTTTGCTGGCTGACGCGATTGCGCTTGACGACGTTATTTCTTCGCGTGTTCCGGGCAAGATCAACAGTGAGATTATGCTTTTTCCTACTGGCGCGTAGTCGCTGAGAAAAAATATTTTCGTTCTAAACCTCAAACTAGCCGCCGGATCAGAGAATGCCAAGAAGACATCCATCATTGACGATGAAGCCGCAGAAGGCTCGGATAACGATGAAGATGAAGCCATGGACGAAGGCGACGGAATTGACCGTATGGACGACAGCACCAACGACAACCTCGTTGATGAATACCGCGCCGCGCGCCCCCGAACAGCCGACGCCATGATTGCTGCCATTGATGCATATGTCGAAGAGAAACTCGCAGACGCCGGACTCACCATGCGCGATGCGGAGCGGGGCCTAGGATGCAAAAGCACACTCGCGACGGACATGTTGCGTAAACTAGAACGCCAATTCCTCGCCGCAATGCCCCCCGCTGGCTGCGGAAACTGCAAGGGCGTATCACCCAAATTCCGCAAGGAGGGCATGCACAAGATTTTCCAAAAGGACTTGACGGAAAAGACCAAGTTCGCCATGAAGTCGAAGGGATTAAAGTTCGAGCCCTTGTTTGGTCACAGTGGACGGCCCGTTGGTTCCGAAGGGACAGATGTGGGTAGCAACGACGAGGTGGCTCAAGGGCTCGCTGGTGCCGACATTGGTGATGATGGTGCCTCCTCAGAGTCAGATTCAGAGGATGAAGGTCCTGCAGCCAATGCTGGCGACGTCGCAACAAAAGAAAAGCGTGCGAAAGGCGGCGACAAAGCACGTTTCCTCAGCAGCATGGAAGTCCGCGCACATATCAAACTTCTCTTTGATCGTGATTTGGAGCTGCTCAATATGGTCTTTGGATCCACCCCCGAATTTCGAAAGCCTGGCCAGTCTAACCGCATTGCGTCCCCGGATATCTTCTTCCTCGAGGTTGTCATGGTCCCTCCTACCCGCTTCCGCCCCGCTAGCAAGATGGGCGATATGGTCTTTGAAGACGCACAGAACTTGCACCTGACAGAGATTCTTAAGGCCAACGCTTTTATTCGCCAGCAACGCCTGGAGTGGAGGAGTGAGTTTGACCGCGTCCACGCGAACGGGAACAAGAAGGCGAGCATTGAAGACGCAAAGAAGCTAAGCGACTACCTTGTCCGTATCGGAAACGGATGTATCAAGTTGCAGGAGGAAGTCAACTACCTGATTGACAGCGCTAAAGCGCCTGCCAAGATGGGTACGGTACCACCTCCTGGTGTGAGGCAGCTGCTTGAAAAGAAAGAGGGACTGTTCCGTAAGCACATGATGGGAAAGCGTGTCAACTACGCCGCTCGTAGTGTCATTTCTCCGGATCCGTACATTGAGACAAATGAGATCGGTATTCCGCCAGTGTTTGCGAGCAAGTTGACGTACCCGGAGGCTGTCACGCCTCATAACTTCCAAAAGCTTCGTGAGGCAGTCATTAATGGTCCCGACACTTGGCCTGGAGCCACCTATGTGCAGCAGGAGGATGGGCGTTTGCTGAACCTGGCTTCTTATGATGAATCTGGGAGAACTGCGATTGCGAACCAGTTGCTGACGCCTTCCGTCGCGGATGGAGCTGATGGTGAGCTCATCAGCATATCTTGTTTTCGCTTACGTCAACTTCAAATATAACATTGGACCGAAACACAGTCATCAAAGTGCCTCAACAAAACAAGAAAGTTTTCCGACACTTGCGAAATGGAGACTTCTTGATTCTCAACCGCCAGCCGACGCTGCACAAACCATCCATGATGGCCCACACCGCCCGTATCTTGCCTGGAGAGAAGACTATCCGAATGCACTACGCTAACTGTAACACATATAATGGTTGGTTTCCTTTCTTTCCTCTACTTCAACATGCACTGACTTTACTCCATTTTTGTCCGTTCAGCCGATTTTGATGGAGATGAAATGAACATTCACTTTCCGCAAAATGACCTTGCACGTGCCGAAGCGATGCTGATTGCCCGTACAGATAACCAGTACCTGGTCCCTACTGATGGTGGAGTGCTGCGCGGTCTCATTCAGGACCACATTGACGCGGGTGTGGACATGACATCGCGCGACTGTTTCCTCACCAAGGAGCAGTACATGCAACTCGTTTACAATGGATTGAAGCCGGAACCCGCTTTCAAGGGGGGAGGCATCAAGAATGGAAACATTGAGACGGAGGTGGAAATTGGATTCCAAGGGAAGGTCGTAACGCTGGAACCTGCAGTCGTGAGACCAAGAAAACTCTGGACGGGAAAGCAAGTGGTGAGTACATAGTTGGCTGATGTTGCTTCGTGTCTTACTTTTCTCATCCAGATCAGTACTATTTTGCTCAACTTGACTTACCACAAGGTGCCCCTTAACTTGGTGTCAAAGTCTCGTATCCCCGCCAAGGCGTGGGATGGTGCAGCACCCGAAGAAAACACTGTGATGGTCATGTCGGGAAACCTATTGACAGGAATTCTCGACAAGTCTCAATTTGGAGCGAGCACGCACGGTCTCGTCCACGCCGTGTATGAAGTGTATGGCCCGCAGTACGCCGGCAAACTCTTGAGTATGTTCGGACGGTTGTTCACCAACTACCTGCAGCTTGTTGGATTTTCCTGCCGAATGGACGATTTGCGGCTGACGCAGGAAGGAGACAAGATTCGTAAAGATTTGATTGCGACGTCCAAAGGAATGGGTCGCGAGGCCGCCATCGAATACACGGGCCTGCTACCTGAAGGCAAGAAGATTATGGGGCCCCGTGAAGATATGCCTGCCAAGGAGACGTTGGACAGCGCGCGGTTGACGTCCGCGCTTGAAACTGTGTTGCGCGATAACGATAAAATGGCTGGGATGGACAGTGCAATGAAGAGCAAAACCAACAAGCTCACATCTGAAATTATTGCCGCCACGGTACCTGGAAAGCTGCTCAAGTCCTTCCCGAGCAACAATATGCAGGTCATGACTGTTTCTGGTGCCAAGGGATCTGGTGTCAACGTGTCTCAGATTTCGTGTCTTCTGGGACAGCAGGAGTTGGAAGGTCGTCGTGTGCCCACCATGGTTTCTGGAAAAACGCTACCTAGTTTCAGAGCGTTTGACCCCAGTGCGAGGGCTGGAGGTTACATTACAGGACGTTTCTTGACCGGAATCAAGCCCCAGGAGTACTACTTCCATTGTGAGTTCTCTGACTGCTGCTTTTCTTCACCTTTGGTTCTAAAACTTCATTTCGCGCAGGCATGGCCGGTCGTGAAGGTTTGATCGATACCGCAGTCAAGACTTCTCGTTCCGGTTACCTCCAGCGTTGTCTCATCAAGCACTTGGAAGGTCTCCGTGTGCACTATGATAATACTGTTCGTGATTCAGATGGGTCCATTTTGCAGTTTCAGTACGGTGAAGACTGTCTGGACGTTCTGAAGCAAAAGACTCTCTTCAGGATGGACTTCTGCGCAATGAATTTTAGTGCACTTGCCAACCGCTACAAACCGCATGAGCTGGAGGCAAACGGTTTCGTCGACACGGAGTCTGTAAAGAAGTACTGGAAGAAGGCAGGCAAGAAGGTCAAGGAAGGAGGTGGCAATGAGACGGATATCGACCCTGTTATGAGTGCCCTGAACCCTGCAAGAAACTTAGGAAGTGTCAGCGAGCACTTCAGAACATTGCTTGATGATGTGAGTTGCTATTTTCATGTAGACTTGAATACGAACTCAACCGATCCATTTGATTGTAGTACGTTGCAAAAAACAAGGACAGTCTCTTGGAAAAGAAAGACACCACTTCTACACGTCCACAGCAGTCTTGGTCTGGTGACAAGCCAATCAAGGGCAAAATGTTCAAAATTCTTATGAACCTTAAATACTTATATTCTCTCGTCGACCCTGGAGAAGCTGTTGGGCTCTTGGCTGCGCAATCTATTGGAGAACCATCCACGCAAATGACGCTCAACACTTTCCACTTTGCCGGGTTCGGAGCCAAGAACGTGACGCTCGGTATTCCGCGTCTCCGTGAATTGGTCATGACCGCCAGTGCAAAAATTAAGACGCCGCTTATGCGCCTTCCCTTGCGTCCGGACGTGTCTATGAAGGAAGGCGAAATGCTCGCGAAGGCTATTAGCCGTGTGACCATTGCGGACATCATGGAAGGTGTCACAGTGAAGGAGAGACTCGTCAACTCGGTTCGCCTTTTCGTTTGTGCCGAATTCTTACCGATTTTCTATTTACCTCAAGATTCGAAAAATTAATAGGGTTCTTCGCGGTGTAAGCTGCTGACTGTGCGTCTGAAGTTCTGGCCCCGGGAGGGTTATGAAGTGGAGCACGGTGTGAAGCCGCAAAAGCTTGGCCAAATCATTGAGCGTCGCTTCTCTTTCATTCTCGACAAAGCCATCGCGAAGGAACTCAAAGCACGCACCAAGACGGATATGGTCGATGAAAGCCAAATTGGTGAGGCATTAGGTACCTTCGAAGGATTGGAGAAAAGCGCAGCCGGAAAGGGGGATGGCGACGACGATGGCGAGGAAGATGCGGGTGAGAGGTCTGGAAAGAGCAAGAAGGGGACATCTAAGCGGGTCACCGTTGATCAAGATGAGGAAGATGACCGTGACGACGACGGTGCAAACGACTCGGATGTTGGCAATGAGGACGATGCGACCGCACTCAAAAAGTCACGAAATCGGTCTCAAATGGCCAGTTATGATGCTCCAGACGAAGAGGAGGAGGAAACCATCAAGGATGTGGCCCGAAAGGAGAAGGGTCGCGCAATGGAAGGCGAAGACGACGACGACGAAGGAGCGTTGGCCGCTTCTATTGGAGAGGACAGGAACGAAGACGGGAAAACTCGCGCCGAACGTATTGCCAATACCACAAAGTATATTGTGGACTACCGTTTCGACACCAAGAAAGGCCGCTGGTGTGAACTGGACCTCAAGTTTAACGCCTCCACACGCAAATTGCTCATGGTTGCCGTCGTGGAGAATGCATGCAAGAACACAGTAGTGCACGAAATTCCGGGAATCAAAAAGTGTTACCCCTTGCCAAACGAGTCAGAGAGCGACACTTCCAAGAACCTGGGAACCGAGGGTATCAACTTCAATGGAGTTTGGGAGTTCAACTCCATCATCGATGTGGACAACATCTACACCAACGACATTGCTGCCATTCTGAATACATATGGAGTGGAGGCAGCTCGTGCCGCCATCATGTCTGAAATTGGATCCGTGTTCGGTGTCTACGGCATCAGCGTTGACCGACGTCACTTGAGTTTGATTGCAGATTACATGGTAAGAATCTTTTTATCGTCTTGGCTTGTTGTGTCGTCGTAATACTTGGGAAATTAGACTTTCGAAGGTGGCTACAAGGCTTTTAACCGCATCGGTATGAACTCGAATCCGTCTCCCTTCGCTCAAATGTCCTTCGAAACAACCGCGAAATTCTTAACGACGGCGACTTTAATGGGAGACGTAGACACGCTCGAATCTCCATCCGCAAGAATCGTGTTAGGACAGGTGGTGCGTGGTGGAACTGGTGCTTTTGATATACAAGTGCCATTGACGCCAAAAAGGGTGGCTGCCGCTTCGAAAAAGCAAACCGTGAATGGTTCAGATTGGATCACCAAGGATTTGATTTCTGCATCATAGAGCCTTCTCTTTTTATAATTTTCTGCTTTCAACATAATATTTGCTCGTGAATGGGTTGTGCTTCTCCTGAAAGTGATGCTAATTGAGTGGTGCGAGGGGGTGGCCCATGAGAACAAAGGAAAAGACAAATAATTGTCCGAGATTTACTCCGTCCTCAAGAACCTACCACCCTCAACTAGTTCTCCAATATCTTCTTCCTTGTGCTATTTACCTTCATATGGCAATCAAGAAAGCCGCGGCCGGTAAAGTGGCTGTAAACACGACAGAAGTCACCAAGACACGCACTTCAACCCGTAAAGCAAGCGCCACGTCGATGAAAATCACTGTGAACCACTCCACTCCTCTGGCAACGCCACCTTCAAGCCCTCCAGTATCTGTTGGCTCCGCCATAAAGGCCTCAAAGGCGCCACGTTCCTTTGCCAAGAAATCGAAATATTCCAAAGGGGAACGGGCCCTTCGTGGAAAATCAGCCACGACATCGAATGTGAAGATTAACCTAAATTCTTCACCCACCGTGGCTCCAAAACGCCCAGCCCTTTCACTGCGAAAAGTCGGAAAAGGCGCGAGTGCGAAAAAGAAAGTGGCATTTTCGT
>MU614603.1:7489-44222 GCA_025201725.1 Chytriomyces sp. MP71
TTCATGATAGAGGATTGAGAGGAAGTACTCATCATGACATTCAGGGAAGCAAAGAAATCAAAGTATTGGCCAGAAAATTTAACCAACAGTGGGAAAGAAACTCATTCAGTTACATGAAACACTTTCAGCTTGTAACGGGCATTGTCTCCTGCAGAGTGAGTGGGTATTTGATCATAAGATAGATTTAGTAAATGGTTGTTTGCTGAAGTTAAAAGCAAGATCAGTCACTGTTGGAAGTGCACAACAGTATGGTGTTGATTATATGGACACGTTTGCACCAGTTGCGACAAGAATCACTCTATATGATGATTATCTGGCAACCAAATGGCAGAAATCTTCTTCTATCTGCTGGTCTTCCTCCTCATAAGATGAATGGAAAAAATTTCCTGCATTCAGGTAACCAGCTTGCTTATGCAGCATCTATTCCTCCACTTTTGGAAGTAAGTTGCTGCATTCTTCATCATTTGCCTTAGCAATCTCAAATGAATGAATAAAATGAATGAACATCAAAACTACTCCATCTTTCAGTGTTTGAATGAGTCTCTCAGCTAAGCCATTCGTTTCTCTCTTGGATGGCAGACAAATGCTACCTTATGCTCCTCTGTCTTTTTTCAATAATAAGTTGATGGATCAGTTCCTTTGTTGGCTCTTATTGTGCCAGCTAATACTTCATGCTTGTTTTCCCAACAATGTAGTTCATCAATTATGGCATGTGTTATATTACCTTTTGAGTGCATAAACAATATCATCACATATCAGGTCCATTCATCAACTAAATGATGGCCCATTCTGCACATTCTGTTGATTCACAACTATGAATAATAACTGATTGATCAAATATCAACATATAGCATGCAGTGAATATGTTTGCTATTGACGTGGCACTTTTGATTGAATTGACTTGCATTATTGCAGTAACTTTCAATGCATGAGCGAGCCAGGGAGAGAAGGATGAGCGGAATGTGATAAATGGCGGGGTTGTGTGATATGCGTTGCTATATGCCCATGAGCACTGAATCCCTTTCGTCCCTCCAGAGGCTGATTGAAAGTCAGAGATTTTCCGGGATCCCACCGTCAGATCGCCTCCCAACACGCCTCTACTTTCTGCGATGGACATCCTTGTGCATCTTTTCGCTGCTACGACTGGTGCTGGCCTGCGCTTGCTTGCTCTGAGCGTGTATCCACTGGCAGTGGTTGGCGTGATATCCGTCTGTGTTGTTGGGTTGTCAGCGCTGTCCGTTACCACTTTCTCTCCTTCCCAAATCGTTGGTGATGTTGGTGAAGAAGAGGTTGTGACGAACGGTGGCAGCGAGCCACCGTCCGTCTCAACTTCCCCCACCACCCAAAAACAAGCACCTACAACGCCATCCCAAACTACGAAGATGCTAAAACCGGGAAAGAAAAGCGTCAGAAAAAGAGGTACGATAAAGTCTGAGATGTAATCACAAATGTGAGTGACACTATAACAACAGACGAGCCGCAGCCGCTAGCATCACAGCTCACGAACTGGGCAGTCGCAACCGCAATCAAAGTGAAGCAGTCACCGCTGCCGGATGCCGTCGCCGCCCTGCTTGGAACCACCCTCGATAGATACAAGCGCGTCGACAGGGCGTTTGCTGTGAATGACAAGGTCGTCTCGCTCTCGCAGGTCGCTGTGAAGCACGCCATTTCGGCTGCTTCAGTCGCTGCTGGGGCTGCGATCAAGGCGTCCGTCGCCTACCAGGCTGCCCCCTCTTACAGGGAGCTATACGGGTACGAAACCGATGAGTCAGACTCGGACCAGGAATCGCGCATTGTTGAACTGGATAACGCGAATGACTTTGAGGTCTTTGAAGCATTTGCAGATGGCTCTACACCTCCGCAACGCGTCGTTGCGAAAAAGCTGCGCGCGAAGAAGTCGTTGCGAAAACTGAAATCTCAACCTTCCTTGATGTCTATTGCATCCTCCTTGGCTTCTGGAGCACAGCCACCTGCTGGCGCTAACACATCAGGATCCCTTCAGCAACCGCAAATTCAAATCATTCCCACACTGCAAGATGGACCTGCTGTTCGCATCATCAAATTGGACGCATCTATTCCAGGAGGATTTCCATTTAAGGAAACCATGGAGTCAGGTGTTAGTACTGACGCTTCTATTACTGGCGTGGGTAATTTGATTCACGAAAACGACGCATGCGCTTCTTGCGGACGTGTGGGTCCCTACCGTTCAACACCGTTCAACGACGTCACTTCGAATTCATTATACATAGGATTATCTTGCGCCAAACCATCCAACGCCGACGCCGTTGTCTCACCCTCCATCCTAGGTTCCCTCTACCAGACAAGCACTACTGTCGCTGGTCGCGTTGTTACAGCCTCGAGCACTTACCTCCTCGGCAAAGAAACCACTGAAATACTTCTGGGCAGTAGCGAAGAAGAACCTAACGGCACAGCTGGCTCGCCCTCCTCCAAAACACCTCTCACAGAAGAAGATCTTTTTGTCCAGAGTGCAACACGCGAAGCCCGTTCGGCCCTCTCTCATACGCCCATTCGTACCTTCTGCGTCGGTGGTGTGTTTGTTGCAACGAGCCTGCGCACGCTGCTCCGCGCGCGCGGCTCTAAATTACGCAGGTGGTTTGCGGGTGTTGAGGGGGATTCCCTGCACTTGTCAGAGGATACGGTGCGCGAGTGGATGCGGGATGGTGTCATTATGCGGGACGGAACGTTTTTTATTGATCGCGATGGTGAGTAGTTTGCGTGCATGAGGATATTGGATTCTGCAATGGAATTCACTTTTGTGCGATGAACAGGTACTCATTTCAATCATATCATCAATCATTTGCGTGGCCTTGCGTTGAGTCCAGTGCTAGACAGTCGCGTGGCGTTGTACGAGCTCCGTATTGAGGCACTGTTTTACAACATTGTGCCCTTAGTTGTTGAGATCGACGAACGATTGAACTGTTTGGATCTCGTTGAGGAGGAAGAACTGAAAGCACTGGAGGAAACCTTAACGCGAATGCAGGAGGAGCAGGAGGATGGACGAGATAGGAGAAATACGTCACTTGAAAGGACGATGGTCAGACCTCCGTCGCCTGCGCCGATCCATCTGGCCTATGATGCACCAATTGATATCAACTTGCAAAAGCAGGATACTGCAGTCAAGAATGCGCCGGAAGTTTCTCAGTCCCCGCAGACAGTCTCTGCAACCTCACCATACGCAGCCTTTACTGAATCCTATGTGCCAACTACCCTCGAAGATATGCAACAAGGCGTTCGACAACGCAAGAAAATTACATCTCCTACTTCTGCTGTGTCTGAAATCATTGTGTCGCCTATCCAGAGCTCACCACTGTCGCCACGGGCGACTACCCTATTTTCAAGCGCTTACAATCTTGCCAGCTCCTTCGTCCCCACCATACCAACGATTCCAACCCTTCCTGCAGTTCCAACCACATTGCCCACAGTCAAAAAGTCTGCCCTGACGCTGGCAAACCCGGACAGCGGCAGCGACTCGGACATCTTTTCTAACGGGGAAGGTGAAGATGATGCAACGGATGTTGAGATGCTGCGCACTCCTATACAGCGGCAGACACAGCAGGACGGACTCTTGCGTAACCAGTTATCTGGGACTCAGCGTGTCAAGGACAAATCGCCCGTGCGCTCTGTGGTGTCCAAGCTCAGTTTCGACGAAGATACCTTCGTCCACCAAACCACCTCGCAGTTGCAACAGTCACAGCAGTCCGAGTCAGAGAAGAGTGTTGCTGCCGACAAGACAACTTATTATATCGCAAGCGCGCCACAATCACTTCGAATTGACAGCATCGACAGCAGCATGTTCAATTCGAGCTTAGAAACGTCCCTGGCTCACAAGCCCATCTCTGCAGATCATTTAGATCCTGAATTTTCTGTTGAAAAGAAACTCTATAACATCCTGATGAAGCGGCGTGCTTTGCGACAAGCGATTGGAATATCGTCGCAGCCTACGCACCGAGTAGACAGTCCCGCAACTGTGGAAGAAGCCGTTAAAAGGCTCAACGCCTCCACTTGGGAGTCCATTGTGCGGTACAATGCGCAACGCCTTTCAACCAGCGAGTGGAGCCCATACAGGGAGGATTTGTTTACTTCTGCGCGGGGACGCAGGGTGGCG
The DNA here is from genome assembly GCA_025201725.1 of Chytriomyces sp. MP71. NCBI lineage: Eukaryota > Fungi > Chytridiomycota > Chytridiomycetes > Chytridiales > Chytriomycetaceae > Chytriomyces > Chytriomyces sp. MP71. Next base: position 11,616 of record MU614603.1, read on the forward strand.
TGGCTGGAGGATGTGGTCGAGGGAGCGCTGATCAAGGTCGGGCTTATGTGTGGAATGCCTCCGCCACCTCGTAATGACGTTATCATGAATGTCGCATGGAGTTTTGGCGTGGGTGTTGCGGTGGCTGTGCAGTTTGGGGTGGTTATTGTTATAACGTGGCTATTGATTTGAGATGAAAAGGATAACCTTCTCCTAAACGATTATTCACTGTTTCCTTGCCCTTCTCTTCACTGCTTATTTACTGTTGTTCTTTGCTGTAAAGATCATACTATCAATGAGAACGACGTAGATGTAAGCTAAATTGGTGATCATCCGATAAATCCGAGCATTTTAGTTTGATATCATGTGACATTCATCAGGTTCTTGTGTAACTAACTGTTCCAGATTTTGCTATCCGCTATCGTCATTCGATTGCGGCTGCTATAATCTACTTCATCCATATCTGGATTCGTTGAGTTTGCCATTGGATGGTTTGTGGCTCTTACTGGAATGAAGCCCGCTCGAAATCAAGGATGCGACGGCGGCTGGGCTTACTATCGATTAGTAAGTCATGACGTGCGTTGGGCAGCCTCCTGACGGGTGGCCATCACCCAAAGCTTGTTGGATGCATTGACACAGATAAGGCTCGGGCATGTCCAATTCGGCATACTAGCATACTAAACAGATCGCGAGTACAGCAGCGAACATAAGCAGCAAAGTTTTTGTGCAGCGAGTACAGTCCGAACAAGAGTTGACGACGAGATTCGTGAGTTTCGCAACGTGAGCGCTTACAGGAGCTGAATTGAAATTCGCTCATCATTCTAATCATCTTAAAGCATGGAACGTCGAAGCACCTGAGACTGACCGAAAGCGTATCTCATCGTCGTCGCCTTCAAAGTCTACCCTTAACCATGATCCTTAGTACGTGGCATAAGGTGGCTGCGGTAATGCAATATTGTTAAATCCCTTTGACATCTTTCTCTTCCAGCATATCGACAATTGGGTGCCATCTCGAAAGACCTGGTTCAAGGAAGGTTGTTTTGATATGTTAAGAAACGAGGAGGCAGTATGGTGCTGAAAGAAGTTTACATGTCACCACCATGAGATATATTATTTCTTTATTTCTTGTTTGTTTTAGAAAATAATAATTAAGCAGAATGCCTCGTGAGATTTCACTCACAAACTGGCACATCGCCGCTAAACCAGCCAGTCAGTTTGTCACCGGTAAAGAGTAATACAGCTTTAAGCGAGTTGTGAATGTTGTCTGTGTTTTGCGTTTGGCGTACCCTTTTTATCCCAATTTTGTTGCCATTCGCCGCAATAGGAACCAAGAAGAAAAACAATATCCCGAGTATCCCGGAATCTCCCGCACCCGCGTGCTGGAACATGTTTCCGTTGTCGCTCAGTTTGGTAATCAAACCTTCTCCTTGTCGAAACCATCATTTCGCCATCAGCCTCAACTGCTGATTCACTGCATGTCTCAATATTGAAATCACAGTTTCGTCAGTGAACTCCTTCTGGTGTGTGCAGCACATTAGTGTCACCGCAACTGCAGTGAGTATCTAAACTGATGCGCTGCACTGCGTCATCACCTAGACTACTTATACCATCAGCTATACAGCATCTGGACTCCCTCACGCTTGCTCAGCAGCGCCCTTTCTCTTTTCGACTTCAGAAGTCACATACTCCTTCGTCTACGGTTTGTTTAATCGTGCGGATGATGTCACTTAATCGTTTCTCCTTCAGGTTCGCCTTATTTTCCGGGTCCTCATTTCCACCTGCGTCAAGTTCTGATCGCATGGTGTGTGTCGGAATTTTGTTCGTTCAAACTCCACGTATCGGCGCTGTGATCACCGATGCTGAAAGAAGTATAACTTAGTCACACAAATTCTCATTTTATTAATTTTTCTACTTGTAAATGAATATATGAACGTTTGGACTTATGTTTTGGCTTTGTTGCGTATCTCATGTTTGATTTGAAAGGCAAACTTAACACTCAAAACCGAACACAGCTCAAAACCCACTTTCTGCAGGTATATAAGAGCTGTGCCGACATCCGCTCCACCATATGACGGATTCGCTACACAGCCTGACTGGTTCCTTGTACTTTGTCATTCTTCTGACTTTCAGCGTTCTTATGCAGCCCTACAATTCTTGTTGATTCATATCCGTATAGACATAGGCAGATGGTCACAACTGTAAGGGCATTTTCGCAACCCGCGACCCACCCCGATGTTTCCAAGAGCAGCTGCCTCAACCAAAACGCAGTGGAAGCCTTGAACGAGCACGAACGAGCACATTACAACAGAAGAACTTGCGCCCGCGACGTAAAACATTAAACGCGCGAACCCGCACAAACCGTCGAAACCGCGGATGGCAAACTTCAGGTTGGAGCTTGTACCAACCGTGTTGTATACCAATATATTCTCAAAAAATGATTATTCCATGTTCATCTGCTGATCAGCTAGCTCCATTTTCTATCTTTGAATTCTAAATTCGGGACTTGATCTGGTGTCACGGTTTCACGAGACTCTTGATTGTGGGGAGCGGGGTTGACACAACCCTACTTTGCCCTTATCGGTCTGAGTTAATTCCCCTCCTCTGCGGTGAGGATTTACAAGATTGTTAGTCATATTGGATAATTAAGTCAGCCGAACCATTAGTTTCGGAGGAGTCGTGAATCTGCCGACCTCTTACTTACACTGTGAATTTCTGGCTAATGATGTTATTATACGATTGCGGGAGCTTGTGTTATGAACGAAAATGGAGTGACGGTTGATGACAATCTCGGAACATTCCGGGATCTGAAAAATAGGGCCTTTGTTGCAATTGCGCAGATCGCAGTGAACGTGGAGACTGAGTGCCTTTTTCTTGGTGCGATGCCATTTCTCGTGATCGGTGTGGGGGTTGGTTTGCTGTCATGCGCATCCGACTTCATGTTCCGGATAAATTGACACAAAGAATAAGAAATTGACCGTTTGATTCAAGGAACTATTAATGTCTGAGAATTTAAGATATCATGTCCAGAAGACTTCACGATTTGATCGTGTGCAAGCCAAGGCTGATTTGGTGTGTGCTGCGCGGACGTCCACTGCGAAGAATGGCGCGGCAACAATGTCATAGGCTTGGTCAGCGTGCATGTTACACAGTGTCACCGTTAGCTCCGCCTCAGCATTGTAGTGCTCTACAACAAGGGAGGTGATAAGGCTGAAAGGTCGAAAAATTGTTCCGGGTTCCCAAAACTTGAGCAAAGCACATCGCGAAAACAGTGTTGTCGACGAAAAGTATCTTCCAAAAAACGGCGTTGGCTGATTAGCTCCCCTGCTCCCGCCTCTCTCCGCCAGGACCATTGCTGATCAAGCTTATCCCGCACCAAGAGACTTGCCTGCTTTTGATCCCAGATAGAGAAAGCCTCCACTGCCCCTAGCCATCAAGCCATGATGACCACCAGTGAAACTGCGCTCTCGCAAGCTGTCAAAGACGTGCAAGCTGCAAGTGCTGCCGCAAGTGCGCAGACCAACAGTCGCGGACTGGTCGTGCGCAAGAATGGTGCCGAGGTATCGGTCCCGATCCCGCTTCCGCTGTGGCCTGCTGCCGAACTAGTGCGTGAGTCTCTCTCTACGGCCCCGGCTTCTGCCGAGGACGAACCTGCTCTTGTTCTCCACAGCGCGTTGCTGAAGGCTGCACTCGCCGAGTCGCTGCCCCTTGCTGCCGTCATATTTGCCCGCTTTCACGACGTCTTTGTGGCCGCAAACGACATTCACGTTGTCGTCAGGCTCCTCTCCTCCCCGCACAAGCATTTCGTGCTAAAGACTTACTACGCCGCCGTGGCAGCGATTCGCAAGGCCGGGTTGGCAACTGCCTCCCCCGCAAACAGCTCAGCACTCCTCGCCGCCGCCGAGGCCGGTCGTGCCAGGCTCTCCGTTATCTTTGGAGGCCAAGGTAATGTTGAGGACTACTTTGAGGAGCTCGTCTCCCTCTTTACCATCTACGAGGCCTTTGCGACTCCTTTCGTCAAGGAGGCCGCTGCCACCCTGCTTGCCCACTCTACATCGGACTCTGCCAGGAAGATCTACGCCTCGCGGATCGATGTTATTGACTGGCTCACGAAGCCAGAGACCCGGCCCAACACCGAGACTCTCTTGGCCACGGACCTTTCGCTTCCTCTCATTGGTCTTACCCAGCTGCTCGCTTACTGGATTATGCTCAAGGTCACTGACCGCAGCTTCTCAGAGATGAGATCTCTTATAATCGGTTCGTGTGTTCGCAGCTCTCTCCTTGGAGTGCTTGGCGCTTTCTCTAAATTTTTTTGGCGCCCCCCAAAAATTGGGCCGCGGCGCAACTCTGAATTTTTTTAACAGTCAAGTTTTAACTTTCTTTCTTCGATAGGCACCACGGGTCACTCTCAAGGGATTGTTTCATCAGTCGTTGTTTCAGCTTCCGAGACCGAGAAGGAGTTTTTGGAAAACACACAGAAGGCCCTTGCCCTCCTCTTTTGGATTGGTCTACGCTCCCAGAACGCTTGGCCTGCCACCACATTAGACCCCAATATTCTACAAGATTCCCTCTCGAACAGCGAGGGCGTTCCGACCCCTATGCTTCTCGTTTCTGGTACGGCGTTATTTTATGCCAACTGCTTCAAACCTAATTGAACACGGAACGCAGGTCTCCGCCGCGCTGAAATTGAAAACCACATTCAGTCTACCAATCAGCACCTTCCCCAAGAACGCCGCATCGAGCTCAGTCTTGTGAATGGTCCTCGCGCATGCATCTGTACAGGCCACCCGCAATCGCTTTACGGTCTCAACGTGGCCCTGCGAAAGATTAAGGCCAACCCAAGTGAAGACCAGAGCCGCATTCCGCATAGTCAGCGCAAAGTACGCTTCACGAGTCGTTTCTTGCCCGTCACAGTTCCCTTCCACAGCGAGAATTTGAAGAATGTTCCGGCCATCGTCGCTGGCGACATTGCTGCGCATAAACTTACCTTCGATGCTGACAAGCTGAAAGTTCCTGTCTTTCACACCAAGACTGGAGATGACCTCGCACTGGCTGGAGACGGTTTGACTCTGGCCCTGGTTGAGCAGATTTGCATCCTGCCGGTGCTCTGGGAGGTCGCCACCAGGTTGGACGTCACACATATTTTGGACTTTGGCCCCGGAGGATCGTCTGGTATCGGAGGTCTCACACACAGAAACAAAGAAGGTCGTGGTGTGCAGGTTCGTTTGAACACTTACGGTAAATGGCTGTAACGTCTGTACTGACGCCCCGTCCCGCCAACAACAGGTCATTCTCGCCGGCGCCCTCGACATGACTTCCGCGGACCTTTTTGACAAGTCATACGTCTTCGACCACGACGTTGCCTCGCTTCGTTTCGCCCCCAACTGGGGTGAGAAGTACCGCCCCAAGCTCGTCCGCGTGGCCAGCACCAACGAGGTTCAAATTGACACTTCTTTCTCACGCCTGCTCTCCAAGCCCCCACTTATGGTAGCTGGAATGACCCCCTGCACAATGAATGAGCACTTCGTCAGTGCCGTTATCAACGCCGGATACCACATCGAGCTTGCCGGAGGTGGTCAGCACACGGAGGGCTTCCTTCGTGACCGTGTCAACAAGATCCTTCAGATGACTGGCCCGGGCGAGGGCATCACGCTTAATATTCTCTTCCTCAACCCAAGACTCTGGGGCTTCCAGTACCCTGCGACTATGGCTATGCGCCAGGAGGGAATCCCGATGGAAGGTATTTGTGTTGCTGCTGGTGTGCCCTCCCTTGACGTTGCCGACGAGGTGGTTGCCAATTTGAAGAAGGCGGGCATCAAGCACGTTGCCTTCAAGCCAGGAAGCGTCGAGACGATTCGTCGTGTTATCTCCATTGCGAAGAACAATCCGGACATGCCCATCGTGCTGCAATGGACTGGTGGCCGTGGTGGTGGCCACCACTCTTTCGAGGACTTCCACGGCCCCATGTTGGAAACTTATGGTTTGTTCAATGTTGTTGTGCGATAAAGGGTTCAGGCTCTCACTTCTGTGATTTCGAACAACAACAGCCGCCATCCGTCGTGTGTCCAATATTATTCTTGTCGTCGGTTCTGGTTTCGGAGATGCTGAGGGAACTATCCCATACCTGACTGGAGAGTGGTCGGAGCAGTTCGACTTTGCTCCCATGCCATTCGACGGTATCCTCTTTGGATCTCGTGTCATGGTCGCAAAGGAAGCGTTGACGTCTCACTCCATCAAGCAGCTCATTGTCGATGCTCCAGGCATCAAGGAAGAAGCGCAGTGGGAGCGCACCTACAAGGGACCCGTTGGAGGTATTGTCACTGTCAAGTCGGAGCTCGGCGAGCCCATCCACAAGGTTGCCAACCGTGGAGTCATGTTCTGGAAGGAGATGGACGAGACGATATTGTCGCTCCCCCGTGAGAAGCGTGTCGCTGCACTGAATGCCAAGAAGGACTACATTATCTCTAAGCTCAACAGTGATTTCCAAAAACCTTGGTTCGGCAAGAAGAGCGACGGCCGTCCGTGCGAAGTGCATGAAATGACGTACGCCGAGGTCTGCAACCGTCTTGTCGAGTGCCTGTTTGTCAAGCACCAGACTCGTTGGATTGACATTTCTCATCGTGAGACTGTGGCCGACTTCTGCCGTCGTGTTGAGGAGCGCTTCAGCAAGACCGAAGGCCCTTCCATGTTCCCCACAAGTGACACATTGGCCGTAGACCCCGAATCCGCTCTTGCGGCACTTTGCGACACATACCCCGAGGCCAAAGTCCAAACACTCACTCAAGAAGATGTCTTCCACTTCCTTGCCATCTGTTCATACCCCTGGCGCAAGCCTATGACTTTTATCCCCATCTTTGACGACAAGTTTGAGTTTTGGTTCAAGAAGGACTCTCTCTGGCAGGCCGACGACGTCGACGCCGTTACGGACCAAGACCCCCAGCGTGTCGCGATCCTGCACGGCCCCGTCGCTGCAGCCTACTCCAACGTTGTAGACGAGCCAGTGGCTGATATTTTGGGTAACATTTACAAGGGCCAGATTAGCTATATAAAGAAGAAGTTCTACGGCGACTCTGACATGGCTATTCCGATCGTGGAGTACCTCGGTGCCCAGTCTTCACCCGTCTCTGCTCAGAAGGCACACACCGTCGCCACATCCGCCCTTAAGGACTCTGACGGCACCACTACGATGATGTGAGTGACTTGATGTAAGATGCCAATCCTGTTAACTCCCACAAATATAGGTATGAGGTTCCTCGCAATGCCAGCGAGCTGCCCGACACCAAAGATTGGGTTGAGACGCTCGCAGGGCTCGGGCAAACGTGGCTACGCGCGCTTCTCACGACGGACTCAGTCGTGCGTGGCAAACTACTTGTTGACAACCCAGTCATCAAGTTGATCCGCCCACGTGCCAAGCAGACCGTTTTTGTGAAGCTTGACGTTCACAATAAGCCACAGGTGCTTTCGGTCTACAGTAGCAGAATGACCGGCTCGGTGCCATCCAGACACGCGGCCTTGGTCATTTCCATTGAGGGGAATCGCATCACGGTGACCATCACGGAGAGACGCGGCAGCGATTACGTTCCTCTGCAATTCTTTTTCACCTACCGTCCGTTCCAGGGATATGCTCCCATCCACGAGGATATGGAGGTTTGTGATGGAAGATTATTATTTTTTTGGAGGCATCTAATGAATTATTTTTCAAACCAGGGACGCAATCAGCGCATCAAAGACTTCTACGCTGCTCTGTGGAATGTGAAGAAGGAGGAAGCTAATGCAAAGCCCACTGACACGTTCAAGTCCAGCTTCACCGTCCAAGCTGGCCAACTCCAAGACTTCGTTCACGTCGTCAACAACCGTGCCGAACTGTATCACCAGAGCGATGCGGTCGCGCCTATGGACTTCGGTATCGTGGCTGGTTGGCGCTCTATCGTGACTGCGATCTTGCCGAAAGAAATTGACGGGGACCTGCTCCGTCTTGTGCACTTGGGCAACGAATTCCGTGTCCTCAGTGATAAGATGATGGTTGCAGGTGACAAGATTGCCACCGATGCGATAATCAACGGTATCACGATCAACGAGACTGGCAAGGTGTGCTTGATTCGAAGCATTTCGTTGCGTAGTTAATGATTTTTTGTGCGTGTTTAGACCGTCGAGGTCAAGGCCATTTTGTCACGCGACAGCGAGCCACTTCTCGAGATTATCTCTCGCTTCTTGTATCGCGGCAAGTTCACAGACTACGAGAACGCCTTCCGCCGTACCTCTGAAACGCCCGTCCAAGTTGAGCTAAAGTCTGTCAAGGATGTCGCCGTCTTGAAGGCCAAGGACTGGATCAAATGGAATGTGGACGCGCCAGAGATTACTCCTGGCTCCGTCCTCATCTTCCGTCTGGACACATTCGCCCGCAACAAGTCCGCAACGGTCTACTCCGAGCTCCAGACGTCCGGTTCCGTGCAGCTCCGCACTACCCGCGAGACGTTCGAGGTTGCTCGCGTCGAGTATAGCGCCACCAACTGCTTTGGTAACGTCGTCGTGGAGTACTTGCAGCGCTCCGGTGCTCCTATCGAGAAAGATATTTTCTTCGCCAACGGAGGGTACTCCATCTTACCGGACCCTAAGGTCTTCCCTGCAACAGTTGTGGTTCCTAACTCCAATGAAGCATATGCACAAGCCTCGTTGGACCTGAACCCTATCCATGTGAACCCCTTCTTCGCCGATCTCGCAAATCTTCCAGGCACCATAACTCACGGTATGTGGACATCCGCTTCGACTCGCAAGTTTGTGGAAATCTTCGCTGCGAACAACGACCCCAAACGTGTCAAGGAGTACAAAGTCACCTTTATGGGTATGGTCCTTCCTGGAGACCAGTTAGAGACCAAGCTTCACCATGTTGGTATGTCGAACGGGAAGAAACTAATCAAGATCACGACCGTCAATACTCGCGGTGAAACCGTTCTCGTGGGTACCGCCGAGGTTGAGCAACCCGCCACTGCGTTCATCTTCACTGGACAGGGCTCGCAGGAAGTTGGCATGGGTATGGACCTTTATGAGAAGTCTCCCATTGCAAAGGATATTTGGGACCGCGCAGATGCCCACATGCTCGCGCGCTACGGTGTCTCCATCATCAACATAGTCCGCTCAAACCCGCTCTCCAAGACGGTTCACTTCGGAGGTTTGAAGGGTGCCGCCATTCGCAACTACTACCGCCAAATGATGTACCAATCTGTGCAGGACGGCGAAATCAAGTCCCTGCCCCTTTTCCCGGACATCAAGGATGACACGGCTAGCTTCACCTTTTCCCACCCTGCCGGTCTCCTTTCTGCTACTCAGTTCACGCAACCAGCGCTCACCCTGATGGAATACGCTAGCTTCCAAGATATGAAGGCGAACGGCGTCGTCTCTGCAGACTGCGTTTTCGCTGGTCACTCCTTGGGAGAATATGCAGCCCTCTCGTCTGTTGGCGAGACTCTAAGCATCGATGCCTTAGTGGACGTCGTTTTCTACAGAGGTATGACGATGCAAGTGGCTGTGCCAAGAGACGCCGCCGGCCGATCTAGCTACGGAATGTGTGCGGTTAACCCTGTCCGTGTGTCTCACACATTCGGCGACAAGGCCCTCGTTTTTGTGGTCCAGTCCGTTGCTCGCAGAACAAATGACCTCCTCGAGATCGTCAACTTCAACGTCGAGAATTTCCAATATGTCATGGCCGGAACTCTCACTAACCTTGAGGTCCTTCGTCGTACACTTGACAAGATTAAGGGACTCAACATGAACTTTATCGAACTTGTACGCACCAAGACGCTTACCGAGATCGAGGAAGTTCTGGACAGCATCGTTGACGAGGCCCTTGCCGGCGCCCTCACAAAAAAGGCTGCAGACGGCGGAATTGTGACCCCGACTCGCGGTGTCGCCACTATTCCGCTTCCTGGCATCGACGTGCCATTTCACTCTTCCTTCTTGCTCAACGGTGTCGCTCCTTTCAGGGAGATGCTCAGGAAGTCATTTGATGCCACCAAGTTAAATGTCAGTCTCCTCGTGGGGAAGTACATTCCAAACTTGACGGCTCGCCCTTTCTCTCTCTCGAAGGACTACTTTGAAATGACCTACGAGCAGACGCAGTCTACCCCTCTTAAGAAGATTCTCGACAGCTGGGACGAGGCTAGCAACTCCACCACTTATGGTCAGCAAACTCTCGGTCATGCGCTTATGGTCGAACTCCTCGCGTACCAGTTTGCCTCCCCTGTTCGTTGGATTGAAACCCAGGATCTTCTCTTCAAGGACTACGAGGTTGAGCGCCTCATTGAAGTGGGTCCAGCTCCTGTTCTCAGTGGGATGGCAATTCGCACCCTCAAGATGAAGTACGAAGCCTACGACGACGCTGTGACCCGCCGCCGTGTTCAATTTTGCACTTCCAAGGACAGGAAGGATATTTACTACGAGTTCGAGGACGCTGCTGTTGAGGAAGAGGCATTTGCTGCTTCCGCCGCCCCTGCCCCCGCCACTACCGCTCCAGTCGTTGTTGCTGCCCCTGTGGCAGCCCCCGCTCCTGCCGGTGTAATTGCGTGAGTATGTTTCAAAGTTTCGCGTCTGATTTCGTTACTTACTGCTTGAAATAGGGATGTACCACTGACTGCCAGCGAGGTCTTGTTCGTCTTGATTGCGCAGAAGTTAAAGAAGCCTGTCGCTGAGATTTCCCCATCCAAATCCATCAAGGACCTCGTCGGCGGAAAGTCAACTTTGCAGAACGAGATTCTCGGAGACCTCGCAGCAGAGTTTGGAAATGTGCTGGCTGAGAAAGCTGAGGAGCTGCCATTGAAGGAAGTTGCTTCGGCAATCCAGAACAACTACTCAGGCTCTCTCGGCAAGACATCGAACACACTCATCAACAAGCTAGTTTCTGCAAAGATGCCTGCTGGTTTCGGGATGGGCGCCGTCAAGAACCACTTGAAGGCTACTCACGGTCTTGGTCCCAAGCGTTCTGAGGGTGTTCTCCTCCATGGCCTAGTCATGGAGCCTGCAGCTCGTCTTGGAAGCGAGGCCGAGGGCAAGGCTTGGGTTGATTCTATCGCTGGCGCTTATGCGGCCAAATCTGGAATTGCTCTTGGAGGTGGCGGTGGTGCCGTCGCTCCAGCTGCTGTTGCTTTCGCCCCTGTCACCGGTGGTGTTGCGGGTCCTGTTGCGTGAGTGGTTCTCGGTTTCTGCAGAAAATTTACCCAGTTCTGATGTATTTCTTTTTCCAGCGATGCCCCGTTGACTGCCAAAGAGGTGTTGTTCGTCCTTATCGCGCAGAAACTAAAGAAGCCTTTGGGTGACATAAGTGGTACGGCAACCATCAAGAGCCTGGTAGGAGGCAAGTCCACTTTACAAAACGAGATTCTCGGCGACCTTGCTGCCGAATTCGGAAACGTCTTGGCGGATAAAGCCGAGGAGCTCCCCTTAAATGAGGTTGGATCTGCCATTCAGAACAACTTTTCTGGAAACCTTGGGAAGACCTCCAGCGGCCTGGTGAACAAGTTAGTGTCCTCCAAGATGCCTGCTGGTTTTGGAATGGGTGCAATTAAGTCCCACTTGAGCACCGCGTTCGGTCTCGGCCCCAAGAGGGCGGACGGAGTTCTTCTTCATGGTCTTACTGTGGAGCCTGCTGCTCGTCTCGGTGGCGAAGGCGACGCCAAAGCCTGGTTGGATTCTACCGCGCAAGCCTATGCCGGCAAAGTTGGAGTTTCGCTCGGATCCGCTGGGGGTGCCACTGGCCCGGTTGGCTCGGTTGGCATGGCCATGAATTCTGAGGAGTTCAATCTTCACAAGCTGAAGACCGACGTATTGATTCGGCGTCAGCTAGAGCAGTTCGCTAAGTACCTCGATGTCGACCTCCTTGGCCCATCCCAACAGCTTGCTGCCGAGAAGGACGAGCGGACCGTTCTGCAGAGCCAGATCGACCTGTGGTTGGCTGAACACGGCGATTTCTACGAGAACGGCATTAAGCCTGCATTTACCAAGCTCAAGGCACGCGTGTTTGACTCGAGCTGGAACTGGGCTCGTCAGGACGCTCTTCAACTGTACTACGATATCATCTTCGGCCGCATCACTAGCATTGACCGAGACTTGATGAACCAATGTGTTCACCTTATGAACAGAGCCGAAGACTATGAGAGGTTAGTTTGGTTTCTCGCTGCAGTAATTCAAAACTCACCGCCTTCGTTCACTCAAGTCTCATTGCCTTCATGGAGTACTACATCAACAACTGTCCTGTTGACAAGGGCGAAAACTACGCTCGCGTTCAAGAACTCGGCCAGATGCTTCTGGATAACTGCAAGGCCGCTCTCAATGCGGACCCTGTGTACAAGAACATTGCGTACCGTCCGACCAAGCCAAAGACGATCGTGTCGGAGGCCGGGAAGCTTATCTACAAGGAAGAGCGCCGCACTGCCACAAACATGAAGGAGTATGTTGCGGACATGAAATCGGGGTCCGAGTTGACTAAGGCTGCCAAGGGAGCCATTGCCGGCTTAGAGGCCAAATTCAACGAGATGAAGTCCGTTCTCACTGCGACCGACTCTCTCGATGTTGCCTCTAGGGACCATATGGCCACTCTGTTCAGCCAAGTCAAGGACCTCCTTGATTCCAAAAATGAGTTCGATGGCGAGAACCTTCCGTTTATCTACCTCAAGCGCCGCAATGCGCAAGATCCATCTCATTGGGAGCCTGACGCGACCATGACCAAGACTTACTTCGATGTAATGGCTAGCGTTGCCGCGGACGGTCTATCTTTCAAGGGCAAGCATGCCCTCATCACAGGCTGCGGCCGAGGCTCTATCGGCGTTGAAGTTCTTCAAGCTCTCCTTTCCGGTGGCGCAAATGTGATTGTGACAACTTCAAGCTTTTCGAGAGCTGCCACCGAGTACTACCGCTCTATATACGAGAAGCACGGGTCCAAGGGCTCCCGCCTCATTGTCGTTCCGTTTAATGCTGGTTCTCTTCAGGATACCAAGGCCCTCGTTGATTACATTTACAGCAAGGATTCCAAGACCGGCCTTGGCTGGGATTTGGACTTTGTCATCCCGTTCGCTGCCATTTCTGTCCAGGGTCGCGAAATTGATGGCATTGATTCTCGCTCTGAGTTGGCGCATCGTATTATGCTCACGAACGTTGTGCGCCTGATGGGTGAGATCAAATTGCAGAAGCAGAAGTTTGGCTATGACACTCGCCCAGCGGCTGTCCTTCTTCCACTATCTCCCAACCACGGTACCTTCGGTGGAGATGGCCTCTACGGCGAATCTAAGATCGGCCTCGAGACGCTCCTGAACAGATTCCACGCGGAGGGCTGGAGCAACTACCTTACCATCATTGGCGCTGTAATTGGTTGGACGCGTGGAACTGGCCTCATGTCCAGCAACGACATCGTGGCGGAAGGTATTGAGAGCTTGGGCGCCAGAACTTTCTCCAACTTCGAGATGGCATTCAATCTGGTCTCTCTCCTCCATCCCGCGGTCGTCAAGCATTCCTTCACGGAGCCCATCTGGGCTGACCTCAATGGAGGACTCTCCAACGTCAAGGACCTCGACAAATTCTCATTCTCCCTACGGAAGGAGCTCATGGAGACGTCCGAAATCCGCCGCGCAGTCGCCCATGAGAAATCTCTTGACGAGAAGGTGGTCCGCGGTCCTGCCAAGGCTGTCGCCGCCGCTGTTACTCCCCGCGCGAATATGAAGTTCGCTTTTCCGGCTCTACCCGTGGAACAGACCTTCAATCATCTTCGCGGTGTTCTCGACCTCGAGAAGGTGGTTGTCATCACCGGTTTTGGTGAAGTTGGCCCGTGGGGTTCTAGCAGAACCCGCTGGGAAATGGAATCCACTGGAGAATTCTCGCTCGAGGGTTGCATTGAAATGGCTTGGATGATGGGCTTTGTTAAGTTCCACAACGGCCCCCTCAAGAAGCTTCCTATGTACTCTGGATGGATTGACGTCGCCACTCAAGATCCTGTGAAGGACATTGAAATTAAGTCGAAGTACGAGAAGAAGATTTTGGAGCACACAGGTATTCGTCTAATTGGTAAGTTTTGTTTTTTTGGTTCGTTCACAAGCCACCTAGACCAATACTGATTTCTTTGACGCAACGGCAGAGCCTGAACTCTTCAACGGATACAACCCGAACAAGAAAATGCTTCTGCAGGAGGTTGTTGTCACGACTGAGATGGCGCCAATCGAGGCTTCTAAGGAAGAAGCTGAAGCCTTCAAGCTTGCCCACGGAGATAAGGCAATTGTTGAGGAAGTCGACGGCGCTTTCTATGTTCACCTGAAGAAGGGGGCCAACATTTACTTGCCCAAGGCACTTCGCTTCGACCGCCTTGTGGCTGGACAGATCCCCACCGGTTGGGATGCCAAGCGATACGGAATCCCTGACGACATTTATCAGCAAGTCGACCCTGTCACATTGTATACCCTTGTTGCTACCGTTGAGGCTCTCATCACTTCCGGTGTCACGGATCCGTACGAGTTTTACCAATACGTCCACGTGTCTGAGGTCGGAAACACGTCCGGTGGTGGTATGGGAGGTATGCGTGCGATGCAGAAGATTTTCAAGGAGCGCTATATCGACAAGCCAGTACAACAGGATATTCTCCAAGAATCCTTTATCAACACCATGGCTGCCTGGGTGAACATGCTCTTGCTGTCGTCGTCCGGACCTATCAAGACGCCCGTCGGAGCCTGCGCCACTGCCGCCGAGTCCGTCGACATTGCGTACGACACAATCATCAGCGGAAAAGCACGCATAGTCATTTGCGGAGGATTTGACGACTTCCAGGAGGAGGGATCTCAGGAGTTTGCCAATATGAAGGCCACTTCGAACTCTTTGGATGAGTTTGCCCAAGGTCGCGAGCCCAAGGATATGTGCCGTCCTGCGACCGATACTCGTGGAGGTTTCATGGAGGCGCAGGGTGCTGGTATCCACATCGTCATGACTGCCGACCTAGCTATCAAAATGGGAGTCCCAATCCGTGCTATTATTGCCTGCTCCAACACGGCCACTGACAAAAACGGTCGCTCAGTTCCAGCTCCTGGTCAAGGTATCCTCACTTCCGCTCGTGAGATGCAAGGTAAATTCAAGAGCCCGCTCCTTAGCTTCGAGTACCGAACAAAACAGCTCCGTCGCGAGCGCGAGCACATCAAGTCCTGGGTTGCTAAGGAATATGAGCAGCTTGCAGACGAGGTGGAGGAGTTGAAAAAGGCCGGAGACACTAATGTGGACGACTTCATCAAGGAGCGCACGGCTTTCATCGAGGCGCAGGGATCCCGCAAGGAGAAGGCGGCTCTTCAAACCTGGAGCCACGACTGGTGGAAGAACAACCCAAGTATCTCGCCAATCAAGGGTGCCCTCGCCACTTATGGACTCACTGTGGACGATATTGGCGTAGCCTCCTTCCACGGAACCGGAACCAAGGCTAACGACTATAATGAGTCCTCCGCCTTAAACCAGCAAATGGAGCACCTGGGCAGAAGCAAGGGCAACGTGTTGCCGTCAATTTTCCAGAAGCACTTGACTGGTCACCCCAAGGGAGCTGCCGCCGCCTGGATGCTCAATGGAGTCTTGAACGTTCTCGAGACTGGAATTATTCCCGGAAACCGCAACTTGGACAACACCGAAGACCGCCTCTCCAAGTTCCGCCACATCATTTATACGTCGCGCACCATTCAAACCGACGGTGTTAAGGCTGGTATCCTCAAGTCGTTCGGATTTGGTCAAGCTGGAGGCGAGATCCTTGTCGTACACCCAGACTACCTTTTTGCCGCTTTGGAATCAAAAGAGTATTCTTCGTACCGGGTCCGCCGCGAGGCTCGTCAGACCGCCTCGTATCGCTACTACCACGAAGCTCTTACTGGCGTTGCCCCCTTCGTGCGGGTCAAGAACGCTGCCCCGTACACTGATGCCCAGCAGTCGCGCGTCTATTTGAACCCGCTCGCTCGCGCCTCGCGTGACCCGGCCACGGGCAGCTGGACTTTCAACGAGAAGGGCATCAAGAACGCAACGGTACAGTCGTCGCCGACTGAAACGGAGGTGACCAAAGCGCTGGTGACGGTCGCCTCCCAGATAACACCTGTCGCGGGACAGGGTGTAGGAGTGGACGTGCAGTTAGTGTCTGAAGTGAATGTGAGCAACGCGACGTTTGTGGAGCGCAACTTTACGGTGGCAGAACGCGAGTACTGTGATGCTAGCCCTCACCCACAGTCAAGTTATGCGGGTCGCTGGGCTGCCAAGGAGGCTGTGATAAAGGCTGTCTCGTCGCTTTCGGCTGGTGCTCCCGTTTGGACGCATGGTGCTGGTGCTCCGTTGGCGGACATTGAAATTTTGAGGGAAGAGGGCAAAGCGCCTGTTGTTGTATTTCATGGGGACGCGAAGGCTGCCGTGGTGGGTGTTGGGCTGCAGGAGGTCAAAGTGACCATTAGCCACTCTGGTTCGTACGCTGTCGCGATGGCAATTGCGGCTTGAGTTTGTGACTCAACCTTTGTAGTATCATTTTGTTCTTTTTCTTTGCTGTCTCCTCTCACTTCTGTTTCTACACTGAAGCAATCGAATACAAAGTTGTCTTCTTAATCAATGTGTGTGAGTGGAAGCCAATGATATTATTCACACCATAGAAATGTCAAACTCATCCACCACCTCGTCACCATCCAAATATAATCGAAATACCTCAAATCACTCCCAAAATAACACAACGCCATGATTAACCGTCATCACTGTGTGTTTTCACCCTACAATTCTTCTTGGGACACCATGAATGGATGACGCTTCATCTCAAGCTGTTGTTGAACAAGCTGGTTGTCGCACACAATGGGTGCATGTTTCGAATTCGTACACACAAAGTGGTTGCCACGATTAGCACATTGAATGATTGGAAAGTTTAATTTCTAGTACCTTTGAAAATACGTTATTTTCCTTCCTCGAGATCCATTGCAAGTTCCAATACGCATTCAATTCTATACTTTCGATGATTTTTTCTCACTTTTTTGTCTTCCCTCTTTCAAGAACAGAGAACAGTGGATTGAGACGATTGGCGATGTATTCTCAACAGAAATAGCCGACGGTATGAAAAAAACTGGGGAGAAGGCACTTCCAAAAAAGAAAGACACACGAGCAATGTGTGTTTACAGGATATTTTTCAAAATTTACCGAGCTTTGCAGAGTTTAGATAAAAAGCGAGACAGGAAGACGAGAAGGCTTGACAACCATTGCAGAGACAAGCTGATAACTGCAGATACAAAGACAGATCCAGAGGCAATTAAAGGCGGGAATAGAAGGAGAAACAGAGCGCAACGCGACAGCACGCACAGGGCACGCACAGGGGGTTCCAGATTACTTATGTTTTCAAGGCTGATTTTGAGAGGGCCCAAGGAAGACCGTGAGACTGCGTGCGTTCATAAGGTTTCCCCTGAGATGGGGAGGTACAAGAGTGCAGAGGGGGGGAGGAGAGAGTGTAGGGAGCAAATTTAGGCAGACTCCGCACCGTCCTCCGGACGACATGCAAGGGTGCCTGTCTTCTGATGCCGTCTCAAGGCATCAATGCGTGCAAAACCGCGGTCACATCCGGGACAGACGTGCCATTTGGACTGGTCGTGCGTGAGCGCGTGCCGCGAAAGGTCGTGGATGCGCACAAACGTCTTCCCACAGCCTTCAGCAGAGCAGACAAAGTCGCGGGGCCGGTTCTTGTCGTGCGTGTCCTCGTGCGTCTTAAGGTTGAATGCGCGGGTAAATTCCTTGTTACAGCCCTCAAAGGAGCAGGTGTAGACTTTGCTGGGTTTCCGGCGGACCTTGCCGCCAGCCACGGGGCGCTTGTCTGCAGAGATGGGAGCGAGAGCAGATGCAGACGAGGTTGACTTGCCGGACCCTGCGAGTTGCTGCAATAGGGCGAGGGTCGTGTTGTCGGATCCCAGGCTGATGTTTCCACCAGTTGCGGCAGCAATCAACACCTTCAAGTCGTTCACGTCAACACTCACTTTTCCGTCAGTAAAAGAGGGCAAGGAGGGAACAAACGGAGTCTGTTGCAAAGGAATGAAAGGCGTGGCGAGTCCGTTGGGCATCATCGGCGTGTTGAAAATCTGCTCCATTGTCGAAACGGGAGTCGAAATGCCAAAGTTGCTGAAGGGACCCGCGGCTGGTGCAGCAGGTACAGGAGTGGATGCAGGCGCTACGGATTCAAAGAGTGGGAAATCATCGCCCAAAGGCACTTCAAACTCGTCAAACAGTGAGGGGCCGCAGTTGGTGAAAGCAGGGTCCAGCTCCGGAAAGGCCATGGCGGACCCTATGAAAGGCGAGTTGACAGCCTTTTGGAGAGGAGATGGCTGCAGTAGGCTGTGCATCATGGGTGTTTGGGCCGCAAAATTGGCAGCGGCGGCCTCAAAAGCGTCGTAGTTGAAGCAGTCGACGGGGGCCTCGTACGGGGACACGTAAGAAGCAGACGCAGACGCCGTGAGTCTGATGATGTGTTTCGTCGACATTAGGACAGGCACGAGGCGAAGTTGCTGAAGAAAGGTGGAGGAGCGACCATGCCCAGTATTTATGCAATCGACGAAAAATTTTCGTTCATCAGCGACTTGACCACGTGAACTCTGAAACTTGACCACAGCTCATCCACTCCGAACCACTCCTGCCCCATCGGGATTTCAAATCGACAAACTCAAGCAAACGCGACATCCACGGATCCTTCCATCCTTCTTTTTTTCGCATTCCCATACTCGCAATACCAAGACTGAGAGACTCAAGAAAGTGAGGGAGATGCAGAATAGGGTGTTCATCAGAAGAGGAAAAGGTTGAAACGCACCTAGCAGGGATCGCCGAGAAGCGGGGAAAAGCGCGAGCAGTAGAGGCAGCGGGGGCGGCAACGGCCTGCGGGTCCTTTGGGTGACTAGCGGGCAGCTGCATATGGAAGAAGGGCATGCAGTCTGTAACCAAACCAGCCGAGTTCAAACGGACAAAGAAGAAAAGGTCGTTGAAGTCGAGCTGAGGCGTGGGCAGCTGGGTGCCAGCTTCGTTTATAGGGCGAGGAAGCGGACCTGAGAAGAGATCCCAATCTTCGTTGTCGCTGTGATCAAAGAGTACGAAGTCGGGTTCAGATTCCAATGGATTCGAGAATAGAGTCGTTTCAGCGGTGCAACGGGATTGCATAAACCGTCGGTGCCTTAGTTACTGTACTGTGGGGAGGGAGACGAGGGGCCGAAAGACGCACGGACGCAGCCTCGCTCGGAGCTTGGAGAAAGGGTCGACAGAGGGAAGGAGACTGCCACCGAGTGCGTCGGTTGGTTGGTTGGCTGGAGAGGAGAGGAGAGAAGAGTCGTCGACGGGGGTGGACGGTCGAACGACGCTTTTGAGTCAACAAAACTGGAGATGTGCAAAACGAGGCCACCCCCATCATCGTCATTGCCATGGATCAGTCTCACCCCATTTCCACCACTCCCTCCACTGGTCTGTATGAAATTAAGTCAATTCTAGAATATCGAAGCGCAAGAATGTCTTATCTTTGAAGACGATAAAAGGATCAAACTTCATACTGAGAAACCATCACACTCAACGCTCAAGCAGTCGCAATTCCTTCATTTTTTGGCATATCCTCCAATTCAGCAAACTGTTGCTCAAATGACGGTGCCGCAGATTCCTGTATTCGCTGATAAACTGCTATTTCTGAACTTCGTCCAACATGAATTCCACTCAACACAGTTTGACATGATATTGTGAGCGAAAGACGCTTCTTGTAAGGCTTGCGGCAACCGCAGGACTAGGAGTCGAAGGCCATACCATACCTTGAATTGTAAAGAAATATAAGCAACCGGATAGATTCAATTCAGAGAGAGCGGGACTGTTTAGTCGCTCTCAGATTTTTCACGGATCTTTCTTTTTCTATAAAAAGGAAAGACAATGTGCCTAAAATATTCCGAGCCGGTATTCCTCTACACTGAATTGAACACCATTTTGAATTGAACATGAATATATAAAAAGTTGCCAAGGGATTCAAGGGAAACCTTTACATACTTGTAAACATCTTAAAAAAAAATTTCTAATAATGCTCCTGAATCCGATGTCTTTTCAACGTGGAACCACGCTTGAAAGCCGAACCGCACTCGGGGCACACGTGCGGCCGCTCCTCACTATGTGTCTGCCCATGCTGCTTCAAATTCTGGCTCGACTTGAAAGACGCAAAACACAATGCACATTGGTAAGGCTTGGCGTTCGTATGCACACTGTTGTGCAGTTGCAGCTCGCACGCGCGCTTGAAGCCCGAACCGCAGACCTCACACACGTGCGGTTTCACGGCAGAGTGGACGAAACGATGTTGAGTGAGATACTAGAACAAGGGAAAAGGGGACATCAGCGAAAAAATTGCCGCGTGCCTTCCACAAAAAGAAAATACGCTCACCCGCCCCTTGGCAAACGCCTTGCCGCACAACAAACACACGAAGGGTCGATCTGTTGACGAGAGAGAGGAGGTGGATACCGTCGAAGAGGTTGGGCTGACGGAAGGTTCGCCCACTTTGTTTGCCATTGTGACAATCCCACCAACGTCAAGGCACTGTGCCCGCCATCCTTCAAGTTCGCGAGCCTCCTTGCCCCCCAGCTGCTGCAGCAACGGCCGCGAGAACCACTCGGCGGCATTTAAAGAGTGCGGAACGAAGAGACTCGCCGTGGACGACGCGTTCTTGGTGGCGTTGGAGGTGTCCACCACAAAGGAGATGGCCATTTTAGACATTTTTTGGACCCCCGATGCAGCGCCATGCATTCTTCCCTGACAAGAAACTACATGCGTTTTCATCGTACTCCCGCGCTTAAATGTCGCACCACAATCGGGACACTCGACCAATTCCTTCTCGCTGTGCGTCTGCCCGTGCTGCTTCAAATTCAGATACTCTTGAACGCCGTGGGACAAATCTTGCACCGGAACGGGTTCGCTTCGCTGTGCACCATAGTGTGCAGCTGCAGCTTATAGGTGCGTTCGAATCCAACACCGTAAGTTTGCACGCACACGTACAGTTACGCGTCGCTGTGTACCAATTTATATTATTGCGTCAGGTACTGTAGGAGAAGTGACGAGCAAGCTAATGCCAGAGAAGGGGCATGAGGAATTTTTTTTTCTCAGATGGAGCATGGAGGCCTGGGCGCGGGCGTCACGCGGAGTCAAAACATACCCTCGCTTTCGCAAAAGACTTTCACCAGATGGGAAGGCCTTACGGTTTGTAAGCGTCCCTGAGGTGACCACTCATGCTTTTATGGCAATAAATGTTGGCATGCAGCCATACCTCGTCAGGTGAGCGGCAAGGGGGAGGGAAAGGTAACGGGCTCTTTGACCCACTTCATTGACGAGGTGGCCAATGGACATACGCCATATATTTTTTCTGGGCACTTGCAGTGGAAGGTGTAAGGAATAATAATCAACGGCAGTTTAGTTGTCGCCAGCGCCCCCTGCGAACAATCTCACAAAAATGAGAAACCAAAGAGGCATCATTCCCCTTGAATAACTTCTGTAGCTGCACCTCCGATTTCAATCGAAATGAATCTCGCGGTGCCGCATCAGGTAACCGAAATGTGAATAAGACGCCGGACAAAACTCACACAAAAACAGATTAGCGGTCGTAGCCTTATTCGTGGGTGGCCGATTGACGAGACTGCTACTCACTCGGGCTTCCACGTGCGCGCGTTGGTGGTGGCTCAATCCAGCCGCGTTCTTGAAGTAAGATGGGCAAATGGAGCATTTAAAGTTTTTTTGAGTGGCTGGATTTGTGAAATGCTTCGTGAATGGTGCGTGGAGCTGCCTTCTTGTTGGTGCAGAGTGGGTGGGATTGTCAAGTTGAGGTGATGAAAATCTGCCAGCCGCAATGCTCCTCTCCTTATGTATCCCTGGCTCGATGTGTCGCGTATGGACCAATAAAGATTGAAAGTAAAAATTTTTCTATAATGGAAAAGAAGGAAATGTCATGATGACGAGTGGCAACACCGTTCCTAAAACGCACCTTGTCCGATTTGTTCTTTGTTCCACGCGCCACCACATCAAACTCCTTCCACTCGGCGCCCTGGTCAGCGTCGCGGCTATCGATCGCGTGCGCGGCCGAAGCGAGATCGTCGATGGACGCACGATGCGCAACGCCGTCTTCATCCGCGCAAAGAATCAGGTTGCTCACGCGCATCGCTTCGTTCGACATTTGGGTGTCCACGGCGTCTTAACTGAAGCGGAGAGGTGGTCGCTAGTTGGTGACTTCGGTGTTTGGTTGAGTGAAAATTTTCATATTGTCGGTTGCTTCACCATTTTCGTCTCCAGATTTTTTTCTCCATTTTACGGACTTCGTGTATTTCTTCAAACCCGCGACCCGTACAGAAGACATGGTTGAATTAGTT
The DNA here is from genome assembly GCA_025201725.1 of Chytriomyces sp. MP71. Taxonomy (NCBI): domain Eukaryota; kingdom Fungi; phylum Chytridiomycota; class Chytridiomycetes; order Chytridiales; family Chytriomycetaceae; genus Chytriomyces; species Chytriomyces sp. MP71. Next base: position 33,963 of record MU614603.1, read on the forward strand.
TGAAGCGGCATCCCCTTGTTTGATTCCGAGGTAGAAGGCGCTGTGTCCCAGGCGTTTTTGTACGCGATGATGCGACATGTTTGGATGCAAATGTTCCACTCAAGCTAGTGGATGGACTCGAACGTTACGAACATTCCAGGTAGCAAGTAGCGAGATGGAGTTGGACAGATACGGCCTCACGCTCTCTTCCAGCTACAGTTGAAACGGTACAAAATGTGGGGAAACGGCAGTGATGATGGATACCATCGAATTTTATTGTTGAGAGTTGGAAACAACGTGGCCTCTAGAGAAAGCATTGGAAGGACAATCCTTCATGAAGACGCCCAACTTGAGGATTCTTAATGAAGCGCGTAACTTGAGTGCCCGGTGGAGAGTTGTGTTCCATACGCTCATTTCGATAATGAGAAAACACTCGTTATGCTTGGTATTTTCGAGCAAAATCTACAACGTGCTGTTTTGCGACATATACTTCACGCTTCACGAGCTACCTCCATTCGCGCTGTCGATTTCCTGGCTCTCGTCCTTCTCTTCGAGTTCCACTTATTCTGAGGTCCAACAAAATTCAGAGCTCAGATTTCTGTTGCAGAGTACAGGAAATCACTCCACAGAATTCGAGGGCTTCTTGCTCGCGCTCTCCTCCTGCTCGTTTTTGGCTGCCAAAAAACCTCATTGATCTGCTACGTCACGCGAATAAACGTAGTCCGCTTTGACAACTCTTTCAATCGCCCGGCCCCTATACATGTCCATGTGCTGCGGATTCCACCCAGAATCTCTTACACTGTGCCCACTACAGGACCGCGAAACGGGAATTTGACCGTCGCACATCCGACGCGCAATATTCTGCTACACAGCCGAGTGCCTGGTCATGGCGGTGGATGAGGACATACCTTAGGACTGCTTTAACCTTTTTATTACCCAGTAGTTTAGAGTTTAGAAATCAGAAAACATGTGCTTGGAAGGCATACCATTCTCAATTGATTCACCACCAGATTCTTCATGCCTGGCCAGCATACCTCCAAGCATAACCATGACATAACCATACAGTCGTGTGTTATTAAGGGACATTTGAAAACGATAAAAGCCACAGCAGACCCACACCTGCACGCAATTTAAGACATCAGACAGCTGTGGATACCCAACCACGGTCTGTTGACGCGTCGTGCAAACGGAACCCAGCCAAATTCCAACTTTGACAATGTCCGCGCGAACTATGATAAGCTCCTCCGCCATTTCGCCCCTGATCCAAACTCAACAGGTCACGAGAAACCGCACTTCAATGGGACGTCACTAACGTTACCAGCAATGACGATATGCCCCGGATGAGCCTGGCGAACCGTCTTGACCTCATCAACAAAGTGCTGGCTGTCCTCGTTCGTGACATCAAAGCACACAATGCAATAACCCTGAACCGTGTTCAAATCGTACGCATGGCGTGGAGGGAGATCCACCTTGTCGTCCAGTTTAAGCTCCAAGTCCAGTCGCTATGGAATTCTGTTCACAAGAAGTGCGATGTTGTGAAGTCAGGACGTTGCGGGGGGGGGGCATCGCATCTTTTGCAACTGTTTCTCAACAAAATACTTTGCAAGAGCCTCGCACAGAGAGAATGGCTATGACGAGGCTTGTCGCGAGAGGCTCGTTGCTTCGAACACTGATCATGCTGCACCGCCCGACACGGATGGAACAATTCGCCTTCTGAAGCTGTGGCGTTGGACTAAAGAGAAACGCGGGATGTTTTAGGTGGAGACGCCGCATAAAGGTGAGGATGCTTTTGAGAATTTCGTCCTATTTTGGATAATATTTCATATAAAAAGATACTTGGTTTCCACTCTTATATTTCCTATTTCTTCATGAATTTTCCTCTACAAGAATCTAGGTTCTAGAACGGTCCTGCGATGGACTCCGCGGCGTCACTCCAACAATAATCAACGTATTTTCCCTCATCTCCTTGTTATAAATGAACAAAATAACTGGATTCATGAGCTGCGAAACATGCACGCAAGTGCTGGCGAGGAGGTCCAACATGGGCGAAACGTATGAACCGGAGAGAACCTCGTACGCAATCACTGCAGGTTATATTTTGAGTCAGTCGGATACAATCAAATCTTAGGGCACTTAGGGCAACGCGGGACGGTACTCACACAGCAGATATGGTGTCCAGCCAACCAGGAAAATGGAGACTATCAACGAACTTTGAATTAAAAGCTCCAGCTGTTTCTGGTCCTCTTCTGTTTTGCATTTGCCGTTATCTCCGGATGTGACGACATGTCTTGGATTCGTCCTTTGTTGATGGTTCGTCCCACCCAATGAGAATGCCTCCATCACTAGCTCTACTTTTGGACTTGAAATCGGTTCATGCTCTTTCATATGCTCTAGGTGGCCTGCCAGGGCGATTTTTGTCTTTTGGAATATGACTACGGCGTAAGTATAAATTTGCATATAGGCGAAACCAATGAAGAAGACGACGGAGAGTAGAACCAACACGCTGACGCAAATGACGCCCAGTGTAGGCGCGTCACGCCCAGTCCAGTTGATGATACAGTATTGACGACTGGGACTCAATGCGTAGCTCTTATCCGCGGATTGAAGGAGAAAAGGTAAAGCGGCAACAGTTGCGGCGAGGAATGCTGCACCGGACACGTATCCAGCCACAAACTTCTTGGTCAACTTCATTTTGTGAACAATGATTTTATAGCGAAGAATGGTGAGACCCAGACAGACAAGTAAGCCGAACAAGCTTCCAGAGAGGTAAATGAAGCCATGAAGAAAGCATCGAACGCGACTTGTGTCTATTTCCCTCACAATGAGAGCTCTGATGCTGAATGTAACGTCAAAGGCAGCTGGAAAAAAGTCGACAAGACAGAGCCACAGGGACATCACTGAGTTGGCGGAGAGACTTCGCACCTTGGCAACATTGGTGGCTAGCACCAAGAGATTAAGGACTGTCGCTAATCCAGTGAACACGGTGATGACGATACTGTAGGATTCATCCATTGAATCCATTTTCTTTGTTCGTCTCTTTCTGACGAAAACACAAAGGACCATCTTCCTACACAAAAAATGTGAACAAGGAAAAATGCGTTGGGGTACTCCTAGCAAACGCAGGAGGAAATAAGAATTTTGCGCGTGCGACTGCCAGACGCAAACAATATGTACCCGCATGACACAGAAATCAATGAATTGGAAGAAATTGAATGAAATGAATGAATTACAGACAACAAATGCAACCCTGATTATAAGGATCGCAGAAAGGGAAATTCATTCATACGAATCGCATGACTCATCGGTGTATACAAGTGCTGCCCTTATTTTTGGTTCTGTCGCCAGAGTATGTTTCAAATAATGCTTGGATGTAACCACGCAGCAATTGGACTTTCTCCTCATTCAACTATACAGCCAACCACAGGATCGCGGGATATTTTTGCCATTTCTTTTTACGTTTCCACTTGTTCGCAAAAACATCAACTGGATTTGACTTCTGATAACTGATATCCAACAAGGCCGTTCATAAGACCATGATAACAGCGTTCTATTCTTGGAGTGAACGAAAGGAGGGAAAGTGAAATGATTTCTGACGAGTGAATACTGAGTGCCTTTTGACAATTGTCAGTGTTGATGAGGGCGTAACATTATTCAATCATTCATTGGTTTTCCGGACGGACTTTTCGGAAACAGCGCTTCCAGAGCTTTGAACCGTGTTTGGTACTCCTCCTCGTCCAGGGCTGGGTCGCGGTCATCCCCTAATTCGCCAGTACCCACCCCAGCTACACTCCAAGCGTCATTCTCCAGTTCCCGCAACGCCTCGTCCTCCTCAGAGACCTGTTGCGCAAGACCAGCAATGGGTGTTGCGTTCCCAGCAGCCGCGACCAGAGCTGCAGCCACTATCCCAGGAGCGATTTGAATATTAATTTTGCCACTCTTGCGCCCCGTGTCTTCTTCTACTTCCTCTTCACGGTCACTCCAACCGTCCCCGTCTTTTTCAGCTGCCAATTCCACGCGGGCCGCGAATTTCGGTGCCCTTGATGGATCAATTTCGACTACTGGAGGCGGCGGAGGAGACTCAACGTACCCAACCTCGTCCTTATCCTGCGAGGTTATCTCAAAGGAGAGCGCCCACAGGTCTCGCTCATTAACAGTGGCAGCGAAAGCACCACGCGTGAGGACCCAGTGCAAACACCGCAGATCGCCCTGCGGGAGTCCCGCGAGGTCATCCAGAATGGGGGAGGCCGGCGGAACGTCCCATGGCGCAGGCTGAGAAGCACCCATGTCTGGAGCACCGTAGAACTGCTGAGTGGCAGATGCCGCTCCGATGGCGAGCTCGGACATGTCAAAAGCAAGGTGCAGGGGGGTGAATGTGGAGGAGGGTGGGTTCGCGTGTGGGGGAGGGTTGTTCGGCAAGGGGGGAGGAATATCGAGGATGGAGTCGGGGTTCCCAGTGTTGCGGCCTTGGCAGAGGAGGAGGACGTTGATGAGTTCGTCGAGGGCCTGCGTGCCAATGTCGCTCAAGATAGGTAAGTTGGTTGGCGACGCGAAAGTATCATCGATGGTGTACTCTAAAGGCAGATTAGTACCCTGATGGAAGGAGCGTTCATGAGGTTACCCGTTTTGAGATGGTTGAGCTCCTGTATGAAAGGGACAAAGTTGGGGACCACTGTCACACAGTCTGAGCCACGAAAATGGTGCTGCAAGAGCTCAACTACAAGGGCAATGTCTTCGGAAGCTGATGCCGTAACGAGAGGCTGATTTGGGGTGCCAACTCCTACCACATCATTTAGATTCGCAAGTGCATCCTTGCATTTAACAGCCACAAGATCCCACAACTTTGAGAGACGCGCCAGCCGTGGGTCAGAAAGGCCTTGAAGAATGGCGAATGTACCATTCAAGTCACGATAAATGTAAAACAACAAAAAGACGACCCCAACAATTGATTCAATCATTCTCGCCATAGCTCGAAGCTTCAAGTTTGCCAATTCCGAGGGAGTGGGTGTGTGACCAGAGCTGCTTGGCGATGCTGGCTGGAGTCGCACCGAAAGTATGGAGGATACGACAGACGCGGCTATGGAACGTTGAAACTGCAACATCAATGAAATGGGATTGGAGAATCCATTGAACGAAGAATCGGACGAGACTGAAGAGAGACAGCTGTGATTACAGTCGAAAAAGGTTGGTCGTCATTGGTTTGGGCCAACTGACTGACTCACCTCTTCACATCTGCTACCGCGACAAAGAGAGCGACATCGACCCTGGCAATCTGCAGTGCAATTCCTGCCTGTGACCAGTCAAGCCAGGTGCGCTGCTCTGATCGAGTGGCCACTATTTTTGCAGAATCGACGCGGGCAGCAGCGATAGCAACGTCCTCGTTGTGCCGCCGCAACTGCTTCAAGTCGTTTGCTTCATTTGGAGACAGAAGAAGATTATTGTGACGTTGGGCGAGGCGGGTGACGAGTGTCGCGATCGGCGACAGCTTCGCGAAAAGGTCTGCTTCAGGTGACGGCTTCTGCAGCGGCGTATACTGCAATTGTGTGGGCTTGGAACCATGTGAGGTACTGGACAACGCCGCGATAGTCGAACGGTGCCTGCGTGGGGCCAATTCACCCTTGTCAAACTCCGCCTCGGCCTTCGCCAGCGCTTCCCGGACTTTGGCGAAGAGATGCTTCGTCATGTTTCTGTCCGATGCACCCCCTGTCGTGGCAGCCACTACGAGATCATCCAGGGCAGCGGTCGCTTCGCCAAGCACCACAGTAAAGCCAGTTTCCATTTTCTTTTCCCTTTTCCCACAGCCAAATCGCTAGCCTACATCGGCGTATGAGGGAATATACGAGGTTTCGCGTTCGATTGCTACCTTTGTTTTGCAATTGGTCACTGTTAAGGAGCATCCGGCCAAATCTGTCATTGTTGAATTCGCCTTTGCCTGATAGTTTTCTAAAGGTAAGGACGATAGCATGAAGCCCGAACAGAAAGCTTTCTTTGCGTTTGCGTTAATCCCCTGGCCTCGCGTTCACCTGCAACATCTTTATTCGACGCAAACCTTCCCATGTATGAAATCTCGCCAGCAACCGTAGCTGGTCAGCATGTTTTCTGACTGTCTCGCCCAGTCTCGCCTTAGACGTGAGCTAATGTATCAAGGACCTCATTTTACATTCCGTGGACCTGAGCGATCTTAGAAAATTCGTTGACGGCGTCTTTGCCTATGATTGACAAACCATTTTGGAATCCTTGACATGATCCGGCAACCATATACCCCTCTATTCCTATGTTGCATGCGAATGCGGATCATGGTGAGTTGTTGTAATGCAAAGAAAGAAGAATGAGGTGCAGAAAATTGAGTGTCTATTTCCCAACAAAGCCACAACCAAACAATGACTCTCGATCCCCTCAACTGGCAATTTTCCATGTCTTTCAGCTTCATAGCTGGGATAGCTGGTATCTTGAACTCGCTCATATTCTTAATCAACCTGCCGTCGTTGCGAAAGTTGCCGCCAAGTTCTTTTCTCATCTTCTGGATGTGTGCGTTTGACGCATCTGTAACCATCAACGATCTTTTACTCACCTTCTCCAACCTCTCCAAGGGCTTCATCGAAGTGGATTGTCATATACATACCTTCTTCTCGCTCTTTGGGAGCTACGCGTCACTCCTGCTTTGCTTTGGGCTCACCCTATGCCGCTATCTCATCATCATCCACAAAATGAAGATTAACCGTTATTGGCCAACTTCCTACCTCATCGTCATCGCGTTGATCTCAGCTCTGGTCGCGGGCCTCCCTTTCATCATGCAGTCCGAGGGTTGGGACTACATCCTCCGACCCAGCAACGTCTATTGCGCCATGGCGTGGAAAGAGCGCGACGCGCGATCCTTGATAGTCTCCTTTGCAACCCTTACCATTTGCGTGCTCCCTATGGGCTTCATTGGTTACGTCTATGCCACGATTTATAAGCAGACGGCCAAGATCTTCCAGGCGACCAGCGACGCGCTTTCCAAGGACACTGCTAACATGAGTGCGCCCTGCAACACACAGGAAGACTCTAAAACAGGGAAAAAAGGAATGAAAGGGTTTTCCGGAAATGGTGCAACGCCAGATCTTGAACGCGGGATCTTGATCATGGCACCCGAGAATGTGCCAAAAAGTGCGCGGCGTACCAGTCAACAACAAAACGTATCGATTGGAACCAAAATGAGCTCAACAAGACTCTTAGTAGTGGATCGCGTTTTTTTGTCGGCCGGTGATTTGAAGGCGACCTCAATGGCGCAAGCAGCTGATCTCAAGCCCGAGAGGAGGGCAAGGCCAGTCAAGACGGAGGAACAGCTACTGCAAGATGCCTTATTGAAGCAGAGCATTATCATTGTCTCCGCGTTTGTATTGGGCTGGGCTCCCTACTTGATCTGTGAGTGCGGCTTTTGTAAAATGAAGTTACCTAATAATTGAACAGTGGGACTATACGAAATCATTTCAGGAACTTTGTCGTCCCCCATGTTTGACTTTTTGGGGGTCATCTGCATTGTGACGTATGAAGCCGTCAATCCAGTTATTATCTATCTATATGACCGCGACATTCAAGCCAACATCAACCACATCTTCATAAGATGCTGATTGACATCTTGAGAGTGAACATTAAACGGATTCAGTGCCATATTATTTTACATTACCCTTTCCTCCCCCTGTGCTTTGGGGTCATCCTGTGCCACACATCATCATCAACACAAGATTAAATTCTATTGATCGAAAGCGCACCAAAATATCGATCACACTGATCAACGTTAGTTTTTTGATGTTCTTGCGACGTTCACGATGTTGGATTGTAGTGTAATTACCCAGTTTGTTCAATTTTTTTACATCGCCTTACAACTTGATCTCATAATCTTTATTCAGATGCAAGCACACAAAGGTCGAAAGCTCAAAGCTTAGCTGCAAACACAGCCTCTACCTTTTCCTTCGCTGCCTCGTTCAACCCACTCGGCAACCCCAGAAGCGACCCCTTGGAACTCAGAATCTTCCTCACGTCGCTTTCACGAACACCTCGGCAGGACGCAGCCGGGTTGTATCCAAATCGCTCACGTGGATCCTGCCATCCCTTTTTGGCCGCCAGCACTGAGGCGCTGCTTTCAGGCTTGGTGTAGAGTGAGATAACCACCGCACCGCCGAGACCAACGTTGTGTTGCAGGCCGCGGGTGGCGTTGGGGACTTGACGCGATTCGCACCAGCCTCTACGGTTTCCTGTCTTTAGAAACCATGTATTTGAGCAGGGATTGTGACCAATAGTCACCTCAGCTGCCAGACAAGTTCCGCGCACTGCGCGATTCCTGTGGCGCCCAACGGATGGCCTTTGGAGATGAGTCCACCTGACGTGTTAACCGGAACTTTCTTAAAGTGCGCGGGGACGGGGGGACCTTTCCAGAACTTGGGAAGGAAGGTAGCACCGCTTAGGGTGTACGGCACGGCTTGACCTGGTGGGCACAAGCCAAGGGCATCGTAGGTGATGAGCTGGTTGCAATGTCGTCAGCATTTCAAAATATTCACTTTTTGATGTTTCAATTTCACCTCGTTTCCAGAGAAGCAGTCGTGAAGCTCGCATACATCCACATTTTGGGCCGAAATACCAGCTTGAGAGTACAACTTCTTTACAGCGGTCCTTGTCATGTCTGCACCAGCGATTTCCACACACGACTTCTTTTTACCTGTTGGATCAAATGCCAAGGTCGAGTCCGTGGCCATAACTTGAGCAGTCAGCTCAATAGCTTGAGGACCTGTCAATAGCAAGCGTCAGGAAAGCAACACACGTTGCCACGCAGAAAATGCAAACCAAGGTTGTGCTTGATGACAAACGCCTCAGAGGCAATGATAGCGCACGCGGCTCCGTCTGAGGTAGGGGAGCAGTGCAGCAAGGTCATAGGCCCGTACACTTTTCTCGCCTTTTTCACCTGGTCCACCGTCGCGGGCTGATTGAACTGAGAGTATGGGTTCAAAGTAGAATGCGTGTGACTCTTGGACGCAATGTAATGCATTGCTTCATCGCAGTCTGCGCCGTTCTTGTAGGTTTCGCCATATTCAATGGCCGCGTTGCCAAAGATTTGCGGTGTCATGGGTGCCTTGGGATCATAATCGCGGAGTTCCATCATTGAGGCCATTCCCCAGTCAAGCGGGGCGGTGCGGTCTGATGATGGCGAACATTGTCAAAAACAAACAACGTGGACGACTATGATGAGGTTGCAACCTGGAAAATTAGACCCCAATGATCCTGGCGCCATCTTCTCGAATCCAAGAGCGAGAGCGCATTCGGCCTGTCCAGATGCGACGGCATTTCTAGCCATGTACAGGGCGGTTGATCCTGTGGAGCAGTTGTTGTTGACGTTGATGATTGGGATCTGCGTGAGTCCAAGCTGATACTATATTGACAAATCTCACGATGAGTGTGGCTCAGTAAAAGGTAGAGGAACAAACCAGGGCGCGTTGTCCAGAAGCTGAATCCGCGTTGATGAACCCGACGGCGGCAAACTCGACCGAGTCGTAGGTTACGTTCGCGTCGAGAAGGGCCTATGTTTCACGTTGATCGTGTTGCTTCTAGGTCCGACGATGGTCTGGAAGGACGACCGTACCTTGGTCGAGGCTTCGAGACAGTAATCCGGGTAGTCCACTTCCGTCTTTCTGCCAGGCTTGTCGAAGTGCGTCATTCCAACGCCAATAACGTAAGTCTTGTTGGGCATCTCGGCTGCAAACTGGGTTTCGTGCGTGTTTGATGCTAATATTTCGATGGTTGGAACAGACGACACACTGCACCCCATCCACCCGTCACGACTGCGGATCACAAAAATAGGATCTTCTTGTAACTGGCAGTCGCCGCCAACGTACCCACTGAAATGTGTTGTTTCGGTGTTTCCTTCAAATTTTAGGTCTTACTGCTCATCCAATTCCGTGTTCGTGACGAAAGCAAGCTGCCGGCACATCGTCCTCAACAAGCAGCAGCGCTAATAGACCCGATATCGACAACTTCGGAGACATGAGCAACTTGATCAGTAATAAATCTGGCGTCTACACTTCTCGTGACGTGAGTTCAAGTAGCTGTGTTCTTGAATTTTCTTGGTCCATATGAGCTCGAAATTATCCAAACAGCTTCGACTTGATTAACACTGATAGCGTTGACTTCGACGTAACCGTCGACTAGGGCATCAAGTTTTACAAACTCCTCTCATTGTCTATGCTTCAGGTCGTGGCACGTTTTCGTGCGCTATGAGAATTGCTGAGAGTACCTCGTCACCATCCCTTTTTT